>VZUI01085110.1:0-41314 GCA_013401135.1 Cettia cetti
TTTTTCTTTTTCTTTTTCTTTTTCTTTTTCTTTTTCTTTTTCTTTTTCTTTTTCTTTTTCTTTTTCTTTTCTTTTCTAGGTTTTTACATTTGTCTTTTGGAGTTTTTTTGACTTGAAACATTCTCAAGAAACATTCTCACTCTTTAATTATTATTTCTTTGTTATTTCTCCTTTCAGCCTTGCAAGGGTATATAAAGATGCTCAGGAACTTTTACTGGAAGCCCCTGAAATACATGACCTTGGAAGAATCTGGGAAGAAGTGATCATTATGACTCAGTTTATGGAAACAATGAGAACTAATCCTGAAAGAATTGCAGGTAATTGTGCCTATATCCTTTAAACTATTCAATTTTTCCTTCTGAGAGCTGGATAGTAGTTACTTTGGAGGCTGGCAACATTATAATGTATTTCACATGTAGCTGTTACTCTGCTTACTGTTAGGGTAAGTTAAAATTTGTTCAGTGACAAACATCTGTCATTTAAGGGAAAGGAAAGAGGCAGTCAGCTCTGTTCTACAACCATCATCCAGCATTCGAAAAGCATGGTTATCTCACCACACAAAGTAAAGTGTGGCTGAAGAAATGTCAATAATTATTATTACAGTAAGAGCATAAGCAGTGAGAAAATTTCACTGGGAGATGCAGAAGAATCGAAAATTAGGAGCATGTCTAAATATATGCCAGGAGCATGACCCAGAGAAGTGCTTAGAGGTACTTTGTCACAGCCTTAGGTAAAACAGGTTTGAAACAGTGAATAAGGAAGCTCTTCATAATGTGTTTAGAAAGAGAAAGCTTTGAACACTTATAAACAGAATTACAAATTGCAAATTCATTGCATTAACTTTTATTTAAAGCAACCTGCCAAACTCAAAACACAGTCCTGGGGGAAATAGGGAATGGTGTAGTTGTAAATTTTTTGGACTTGAAGTAAAGAATTTGAAAAGGTACTCCTAAAACTAAAGGTATAAAAATGGTCTGGTTTTGTGAATTTATCTGTCCCATTCTCAAATCCTTCGTCACAGGAATAGCATTCTTATTAAAATTAGTCACTCTCCATATATTTTTAACAGAATATGTATAAACCATGTGATACACATCATCCACTATCCTATCAGAGGTTTATAACACAAAGTAAAAATGTGATTATCTCCTTGTAAATAACAGTGAGACAACCAAATGCCCCAGAATGTAAACAAAGACTCAAGTATAATCTGAGCTGAGGTTTGTACCCACCACAGAAATCAAACCTGACTATTTAGAAGCAAGGAAAAGTGTCATGCCATGGGTTTGCTATGTATTGCTAAGGGACCACACCCCATGGTTTAGGAAGTTGCCTTTGCATCCCATATCATCTTTATTCATGAAATATAGAGTATATTCCTGCCAATTCAGTGACATATAATGTTAATGCTCATTCTGAATCTGTGGGGGTTTTAAATGTGTTTTACTTAAAAAAAAAAAAAAAAAAAAAAAAAAAAATTGGAAATTCCTGTTATATAAAACATAGTAAAGTCAATTCTGAAGCTTAACTAATAAAATACGAATTACCATTCTTCACACAGAAAAAGTTACTGAAAGATTGGCTGTTAAGGTTGTCTGTGTTTACAGTTTACTACTATTGCTTTTAAGAAACAATCTTAACAGAATAGCTGCAAAGTGGAACAAGGAAAAATTTGCACATGTCAGAGTTGCAATTGCCCCTTCTACTGATTCCTGAAATCAGACCTACCTCTTGAGCCCCCCTTCCTTGTCCCAATCTCCCTTTGCACTGACACTTTTGATGAGATGTGTTCTTTTTCCTCCACACTGCCCGGATTCCAGGAAAGGCATCAGTAAGAATATGAGGGACAGACCTCTGCTATTGTTTTCTGTGTTTACTGCTTGAATAAATATGTGGAGAAACAATTGAAGACGTTTTCAGGGCCTGTAGTCCCAGGCCAGAATATGCTTAGTGCAGATGGAATTGTGGAAGTTAGTTGGCAAACTCTGATAAGACTCAGCTCACAGAATGGAGTGCATGTTTATTAGAAATGTCTATAGTTACATTCCCTATGTCAGTAGTATACATACTGCCCTGTCAGTTTCAATTGCCTGTTCTAAAGACTAGAAGAATTAGAGCTATTCAAGCATTCTTTACCAAAGTCTGAGGATGCTGTGTGAAGTACCTTTAATAAAGGTATAATTTTTTAAAATTATAATAAATATTCAATGAACATGAGTTAAGTTAACTTATGGTCATTAAATAACTTAACTCCAGTTAAGTTTCCAAACTTTTCTCTTGCTTGATGTTGAGGCAGCGTTCTCACTGAAAAGGTTTGTAACAGAGACAAGTTTTAAAATATTGGAACTGTTTGACTTTAGGAGCAGCAGTATTTTGAGTATTGTTACAGACAGTATCAGGGAAATTTGGTGGCCTCTTACATATGTCAGATTTAACTGTTGGTGGTCTCACTGGTTTGCCTGAAGAATAGTTGTTAATCTAGTTTAATAGGAAGTATAAGCTACACTTTCTGCTTCTCCAAAGAAATTGAGTTTTTTCTCATGGAAGTTTTTCAAGGGTTGCTTTCACAATGCTAGAGAATAAGGTTAACTAAAACTGATTGACAGCAAGTCATAAATTAGTATACATGTAAAGGGTTGACTAAAGTTATTTACACAAGGCTCAGAAGAAAGGACACTAAGAACAGTGGCATACTTGAATCTGAACATATAAAATAATGTTACATCAGAAAAATTCAGACACTTACAAATGCAGTCAGGGCTGCTTTCAATGTGTCCATTGCTGTAGCCCTAGTCTGAAACATCTTTGAGAGATCAGATATGCAGAGCCAGAACACTCAGCGTTTTCTGATTATCATTCCCCAACAAAGGATTAAAAAGATTTTGAATTGCAAAAATAATTTTAGCCCCAGTTAGTCACAACTAGATATAAGAGCCAAAGCACATTCTTTTTACAGGTTTAAGCCAGGATATGAGTTGTCCTTTAACTTCCTTTGTTTGGTATCTCTCTGATCTGTGCATTCCTTTTTCATCCAGGAAGAGGAATACGAATTCTAGACATTTTGAAAGATGGGGAGACCCTCACTTCCTTCTTGCTAGAAAATGTTGGCCTCACAGATTTTGTTGTTTACCAGCTAATTAATGCTCAAGTGCGCCCTGAACAGGTGGGTAGTGTTTAACAGTTATGGAGTCATTATCTGTGAGGAAAGAATCTCCTGGCTGTATGTGCAAAGTAGCCTCAGTGGAGGCCTTGGGCCCAGAATAACTGATGCCTTATGGGTCATTTGTACAATTTCTCCCTTTGATTTTGTGAATCTAGAGGAAGAGATGCTTGGTTTTCTTCTTTAAAAAGCATTTTGATTATGCATGAAGTATTAATAAATTCCTGTTCTGTCACCCATCAAGAAACAGTACTGGCAAGTACTGCATCCAAACCCATGACTGAAGACTTGACTCAAAAGCATAGTGAAGCTCTGCATCCTTTTGAGATAATAGTCCTGATGAGAGAAGAACTATAGGAAGTTCTTAGTTTGTAATTTAAATTATCTGCCCTAATGTGTGCATGGTGGCTTTTTGGTATTGTCTCACGTGAATAGATGGAAATGGAGAAGCAGAGCCACTTTCTTAGATTCTGATTGAATAATAGCTCTGCTCAGAAAATTCAGAGTGAAAGTGCACGTCAAATCCCTCCTGAAGCAGCTAAGCAGGGAGCTATGTTTGACCAAGTCCAGGCTGTCTCTGCTTCTGCATGTGCATGCTCTATATGCTTCTGCATGGCTGGGAGCTCTGTAAGGAATGCTATATTAGTGAATGAATGTTGCTGAATTGGAATTCTGGAACAATTTCTACATTGCATTAGTGTGGGTTGAAGCAAGTGAATGACTGAGGCTGAAAGACACAATTCCTCTGTTTCACTGCCACATAAAATGCAAATACTGAAACTGTGTGTAGCAGAAAGAGGGAGGGCATTAATTGCCTTTCATGCAGTTCCTTTTGTGCATCACAGGTTCCAGCTGGTGTGACCAGTAGGCACATTACTTACCTGCTGTATTCTTGATTGGTACTTGGGGAAGTTCTTCCCCATCCTTACTTTATCATGAAACAATACCACAAGATCATACCAAAGCAAATTGATACATCCTACATATTTTCACACTTCTGTGTCAGCTGAGATGTTGAAAATTTGCTTCCTTGCTGCTTGTGACAAGGAGAATATATAGAGATATCCTCCTGGGTTTCTCTTTCCCTATTCATCCCTAACCTCTTCTGCAGCAGAGGTCTGCTGTGTCAGGAGAACTGAGTGCTACTGTGTTAGGCTGTATTAGCTCCCCAGTGGCATTCATTCATCTACTGCTAAAAATCCTGCTTGCCAGTGTTTGCAGGACTGAAGTTTTCAACAACATCACCAAAAAAAAAAAGATTGAAACCTGCTGGAATGTGGTGCCTTTCTGCTGTATTTTCTGTGCTGATGTAGAAAGAGATGTAGTTCTCTTTATGCTGGAAATTAAAGGAATTGAGCATTGGTTAGAGGAAGCTGAAGGAGATCTGGCGTTAAATACCACTTTTGCTGCCCTCTATACAGTTCCCTTGTTAGCAGTAATTACAGACATACAAGATAATCTCACCAGAGCTGATTTACAGCTGAGGAAAGTGCTGAGAACATTTCTTTCAGGTGAAAATGACACAGAAAACCCAATCTCATAATTTTAAAGACAGAACAAGAGAATTATTTTCAGTAGGAATTGAACAGTGAGTTTTCTGTGGGAGATAATTTGCTTCCTTCTAATTGCCCTTCTTGATAAGCAAGTTCCTTGGGCTGGACTTAAGCATGGCTGAGGTGGAAGTTTCAGAGCCATGACTAGACCCTAAGATCTATGGTGGTTTTAATCCTCAACTGTGATAGTTCATCTCTGTTCTTCATGCTGCTCTGCCCTCTGTTAGCCTGCATATTTCTGTACACCCCTTCCCCCTGCTGCTGATGGCACAGAGCTGATCAACCTGAAAGCAACTTGTTTACAAAAGCCTGACTGTTGCCAATAGCTGGCTGGAGATCTAGGTCTCAGCCGCCTGGGAGTCAGGAAATGACACACACAGCTGAAGGCTAAACCTGATCAAACAGCCAACTGGCTGAAAAAATAATTTGGACTTCATCTTTCTAGCTTTGGCTAAACAGTGACACATTGATTAAAAAAAAAAAAAAAGTATTGAAGTTTCCCTCTGAGGGCCTACTTTTTTGAGTCATTCTAAGATAAAGATAAGAAACTGATGTTCAAACACAATAAGAAGTTCAGGAAAGATTGTCAGCAGCACAGCCTACCGGAAAAATTGGAAGGGCGGAGGTTTGATGTTTTTCTAATCCCATCTGTTCATGAACATTATTGAAATGCAGTTACAGTTTGTAAATAACAACTCTTTTTTTTTTTCTGTGTTTATCCTTCTCAGTGATGTTAATGTCACTGTTTCCTCATTTTGCAAGTCAAATCAAGGTTCACAGGCTGCCTCCCTGTGCAGCCCAGTTTCATTGCAGCTGATGCTGCCTGCTGAGGACCATGCCAAATGAGGTGTGTTTGGTTAAAAAATGCTGTTCTTAAAACACATATACCCAGGACATAAGTGACCAAGCCAGTATGCAAATTATTTCACTGACATAAACTAACTTAACTCCAATTCAATGTTCCAATTTGAGGGAGGGCAGGGGTGTGTGGTTTTGGAGGTTTTTTGCAAGACAGACTGGATCTGTCAGTTGAATTCCTCCTTTTGCATTCTGCCTCTCTCCACTCTAACTTGTTTTAACAATGCCTTTATATCAGTTCAGCTGTAGTGATGATAGTGCCTCTCAGATAGTTCTAGAAATTCACAACCCTTTTTTGCATCATAATTCCAAAACACAATATATATGTAATTCAGAGGCCTTTCTTTTTTTGTCAACTGCAGCTCCATAAACTGAAACTTAGGGCAGTTATAGCAGACAAAATACAATGTTATTCTAGACCTCCCTGGCTCTGCCTTTCTTATTCTGGATGCTGACTTTCCAGAGCCATTCTTTCACTTTGGTCGATAGCTTCTGACAGATGAAGCACTTAATGAATTACTCCTCAGTCTACTTTGAATCCACTCTCCAAAAAAGCTAATTTTTTTTTCTCATTCCTCTGTTTTTTAAAATATTCTCTTTACAGGCACTACCAAACAAGTCTTAGCTGCTAACTGTAGGAGATTTGCACATATAAAATTTTGATAATGATGAATTTCCTAATTTGCTTAGATAAGAAATAAATATGCACCTATGTCTGACCTGGTATAGGTGTGGTGTGTTTTTTCAATCCAGTAGATTGATCCAGTCTTAAAGACTGGAATGCTTAGTAGATTATTTTGCCTAAAGAAAATTACTTTCTGGGTAGATTTTGACAATTTCTTCCTTGTGCAGCTTATTAAATTCATTTAGTCTAATGATATTCTGTCAGTGTGTAGTTCTTGCTTGTCTGAAAGTCTGTGTTCATCTCAAAACACAGTAGGCATTTACAGTCATCACAGTATTCTGACCTGTTTTCCTTAAATTTGCACTGTGAAAGGAGGTGGATAGAGGATGGGAACATTAGCATGTAAGGTATTTCCAGGGCTATTTTTTATTATATTACCATGTACTCTGTATATTATGAAGTAAGTAGAATTTATTCATAGACTGGGAAGCACATTCCATAACAGCAATGTAAAACCCATGTAAATCTACTGATTTATATAGAGGTATTCTGCATTTACAGTGGTTTAACTGTAAACTAATGTGTTCCCATTAGTCGAACATTAAAGATAAAAAATTTGGGCTTTTTCTGTTCCATGTTTGTGCAAGAAGTGGTAATCAGTAAATGGGTGTGATTTAATGTAAAATGGCTTTGTAAATCCTGGCTATGTGCCTGTGCAGAGTGACAGTGAATAATGGCTGTGGGAAGCATTGTGGTGGAATAGTCAGAACTGAAATAGAATGCTGAGGTAAATCAAGCTTGAGAATCAGAGGTATTGGCCCTTTTTTCTTATCCTTCTTCTTAGACCAAGTAACAGCAAAAATATAACTAACCTGAACACAAAAGGTAGAGTGATGTAGTACCATCATTTGGTCCTAGGAAAATAATTTCAAGCAAGCTGCAACTATCCCTCCTTAGCCACAAGGATGGGTGGCATGGCTTCAGGTGTGTGTAGATGACAGTGAGGAAGGGAAGATGATTCACAGGGACTTCTGCAATGAAAGGAAAACTCACTTATGAGAAGATGAAAAATGTGTCTGAAGGCAAGGTGATCTAGCATAATATCAAGTGAAGGTGATTCAAGGATTGATGCTTCAGCTGACCACATCTCTCTGCCATTCATTAAAATATTAGCAGGGGCTGATATCAAACTGTCCACTTTTGATAAATTTTTAATTGTTCCTGAGCAGTATGCAAGTTCCATAATAGTAAGTGAAACATTTGTTCTGGTTGCAGTTTGCCTATGGTGTCCCTAGCTTGACTCTGAAGGACATTGCTTGCAGTGAGATGCTCCTGGACCGCTTTATTATCTTCAGCAGCAGAAGAGGTCTCCCTTCTGTACACAAGGCCATGTGTGCCCTGTCCCAGGACAGTCTACAAAGAGTAGAAGATGCCTTGTATGCAAATGTTGATTTCTTTAAGCTATTCCAGCTGGTAAGTATTAACACAATCCTGCCTTATGTGATTTTTGGTTTTGGTTTTTTTGCTTATATTTCATTGCCCTTCTAGAATTTTTTTGTAACACATCATCAGTTTTCCAAGTGGTCTTAGTTTATTTACCCCTGCAAATGTAAGATTATGGATGTGTGATTGTTAACCTACCAGCAGTAGGACACCAGATAGTTCTTCTTTGTGTTCCTCTTTTTACTATGACCTTGCTATAAATTAACCATTTCTGCAGCCTTGGTTAAGTATGGAGATATTATGTCACTTTATATATATGTATAAACATAGATTAATATTATTACTTTAAAATATATAATAAAATAAAAATTTTAGCAAATAAATATTAAATAGCATATTTTCTAGTATTTAATTTGTATTTGGTATACTGAGGTGGTGCTTTCAGAGAACTATTAATAAAGGCTCTAAGGTTTCTTTTCTCATGATAGCAAACTGAAGTGTCCATCACTGTGTATATATATCTTTCATGTTTGTTTTCCCTGTGATCATGCTTTGCATTTTTCAACACTGAATTTAATTTGCTGTTTTTCACCTTGTAATGTAATGTCATGAAACCATCACATTGTCAGTTTGCTTTGTAGGAGCAGGCAGGATTTATGAAAAACTCCTCAAGTTGCATAGGAAGTATGGATTGGGCTCTTTTGCCACAACAGTGTAGAAAGTTTAACATGGATTTTGTTCAGCTCTGAGTTTCCCAGAAGTGGGAACAGAGGATGCAAGGAGCTGTAACTGACACACCAGCAAAACACAGTTTGATTATTGTAGCATTGATAGTCAGCCATTGTGCCCGTGTGATTTTACCAACCCTGCTAAGGATTTGTGGTCAGCTTCTGAAAGCCACCGTTTTCCATTCCTAAAAATAATATTGTCTTATGTTTGCATATATCTTATGCTTGCTGGAAGTAGCAGAGAATTAATACTACAGTATTTCTAAGATAGATTTTCAGTATTTGAGGACTTTATGTAAATAATCACAATGTACTGCCCAGCTTTTTTGCAGGTTTACAATTCCTGTTCCTCAGAGTTTCAAAAAGACGAGGTTTAAGCAGGTGCTCCAAGAACCCTATATAATCTTTGCACAGGCTGCTTCCCCTTAGGGGACAAGGAAAAGTGCATTTTGAAGCCCTGCATGTATTCTTCCTGCCAGAACATCAAGTGACAGATCAGAACATGCTAACATGAGTTTTCCATGAAAACTTGCTTTTGTGACTCCCTGCCAGGTACCTACACAGTGCAGCTTTCTGCTTTTTTAACCACCCACTGACCGGATGGAATGGCAGGCAATCAGCAGGGTGTATATGCATTTCTGGGGAAGGCTTTTTAGGGGCTTGTCTCATAAATACCACAGTCTAGCTACAAGTCCAGCTTTATATTTTGTTGTAATAGCAGAAGAAATGCCTGAGAAAGCCTCAAGAGTGCCAGCTCCAAGTGCATATGTGATTCTTTAGACAGCTGACAAAGAAGGATGCAGTGATGCAAACAAAGTGGTATGTGACAGCACACTGTGGTGTCACCTGTTTCTCTAAAGTCATTGATAAATAAAACCTTAACTTCTATTGAAAAAGCAGCTTGGTCAGTCTGCAGGAGCCTGGGAAAGTAATGGTTTCTCTCATGTTTGACAGACAGTGAGGACCAGACTGTACAAAATCAGGAAATCTCTGAAGTATAAAGTTGTAAAAATTACCTCTGTGGCAAGTGGGGGCTTCTGTATCAAACCTTAGCTAAATTTGGAAGTTAACAAGAGTCTGTGTATCTCACTGGAAGAATAGTCTCTGTGAAAGGCAGCTTCTCAAATGTCCTAGATCCTGCATTTTTGCACTTTTTGTCATGGTGGGGCTAAGATGAGCAGAACAAATCCCAAGACGTATTTTAAGTGGCCCGTGTTTGTTTCAGCCTTGTATTAGAAAGAACATTTACACAGACTACTGTGTGTCTGCACATGGGTACTGGATTTGTGGCCCCATAAGACAGGCTTATAAGATATTGATCCAAATAACTCAAAGAATTTGAGCTACAGAGGTGCCATTTGGATTTTCTTCTCATTGTTATAACTGTTGTCATGTAGAAGCTCATCTCTACTTTTTATGTATGGACAGCTTCCCACTGTGCTGGACAGAAACTCACCAGGTGCTGACCTGAAGGCCTGGGGGAGGGTGCTGTCTAATGTCTCCCAAGCAGTGCAAAAGGTAAGTGGTCTAGTAACAGATTACATCACTTTTCTGCATAGCTCCAAGTCCTTGTTTTCCTTTGTTGTTTTTATGTTCCAGTTACCTGCTTTACCAGAAAGAAAACTTAAAAATTCATTCTTCTCTCATTACAAAATAAATGTGGACATAAGCATTGGCAATTCTGAAGTGTTCTTTTCTTCAGGAAAGATACAAAAAACAAGAACTGAAAATGGTGCCTGTGACCTGGGCAGAGGAGATGAAAGGATGAGGTTCTGACTGCGTTCACACTTTACCATCTGGGCATAACTGTGACCTCACCAGATACTTGCTTACCTGCTTTGAGGGCTGCAATTAACCAAGTCTTCTCTTACTGCAGCTGGCCAGGAAGCCAAGTGTTCAGGACCTTTTGAGGGTTCTGCAACCATTTGTACAAGATGGAAGGTCAGAATCCTTAGGCCCCTTGGTGAGTTCCCTGTCGGATCTTTTCTGTGGCTACCCAGAAGGAGGTGGATCCAGAGTGCTTTCCTTCAACTGGTATGAAGATAACAACTACAAAGCTTTCCTGGGGATTGACTCAACAAGGAAGAAATCTGACTATCTTTATGATAATACAACCAGTAAGTTTTCCACCAAACCATTAAGAGACTCTTGACAGATGCACCTTGTATACAAGTACTAGCTTAGAGTGTTGCTTTTATAAATAACATTTGAAAACAGTTGATTCAGGAAATTAGAGTCAGGTGAAATTAATTTACTTCATATTTACTTCATAGCTGGAAGCAGGGAAGCCCAGGAATTGACAGAAATACACATTTGCTTTTAATATGGAGGCATAAACATAGGCACGATCATGATTAATACAGTCCCTCTGTTTTATCTTCTACTATATGCTACTGATATCGGGAAAAACAAGATGCCCCTGAAGAAGGTTCAGGAATAGACAGAGTGGCATTCTGGAATTACTTTTCTCCAAAATATTTTTCTAAACTTTATTTTTTCTCTTAACTTGTTTGATGGCCTGGGGCACAGGTATTTAAAAATCTCTCCTTTGAAGTAATAGTCAATTTGATACATGATGGCTATTATCTTCCTGAGTAAAAGTACATCTATTTTGTAGCAGTAATGTTGTAAAGCATGATTACATTTTACATAGAAAATATTTCAATTTACCATTTTCTGTTGCTTTTATTTCCTCACTATTTATTTCCTCCTATTGTAATAGGATATAATGCAAAGAACCAATTTTTTACCATTTGTTATTTTGTCTTTTTATTATGTTCCTTTCTATTGGCTGTTTAGTTTTTCTCTACACTGAGCTCACCAGCAGTTTTTTCTGTACTACCATTCATGTTACAGCTGGTAGTTCTGTGTCCCTTCTGCTATGATAGATATGATTGCATGGTTACAAAGTACAGATGAGCAGTTTGCTTACAAGGACTCCTACCTTTCACTGCTTGTGTTGACACTTGGCTCTACTTATGACTGAGACATCCAAAGACCTGTAAAAGGCCCAGTACCCCATCTCTTCAGCCAGGAAAGAAATCAATTGAATGCTAACCAAGTAAATTAATTACTTCATAGTGCAGGGGGAAGATAAAAATATTTACCTTAAAATATTTAATTTTAAATTATTGTAGGATCCAGTTCTCAGCTGTTCCAGAGTTCAGCATCTAAGCCCACAGGATCAGCTTTGTATCGCTGTCAACTACAATACAAAGGAGCTAAGCCATTAGGAGTAAAGCAAATAAAGATCAAACTGCTCAGTGAGTTCTGAGCTCTCTTGTTTCCTCCCATTTGAAATGCCATGTAAATAACAACAGCTTTCAAATGGTTACTTATGATTGCTTTTCCAGTTTCCATAGCATATTTTACAACTCCAATATCTACTTAATCTATCTTTTCTATCCACTCAGTCATTATACTTCTGCATTGCAGAATGTGCTTGAACCCATTCAGTTTCAAACTGTCTGTACTCCAGCAAAAAGCCCTGCAGGATGTTCTGTGTGATAGGATTTTAGTAGGATTACATAAAGACTGTCTTTCTTTCTGTCTTTAGCACCTTTTTGTAATGCATTGATCCAGAGCTTGGAATCAAACCCTTTAACCAAAATAGCCTGGAGTGCTGTGAAGCCCCTGCTGATGGGAAAAATTCTCTTTGCTCCTGATTCACCTTCTGTACGGGAAATCGTAAAAAATGTAAGAAGTTCTGAAATGCAAAAATGTATATTTCTAAAAAAATTACATCCCAAGAAATATCTTTTGGAAAACCGTTACTCAATTACCTCAGCCTAATTTTCTTCTCAAAACTCCATTTTTTCTGATGGTCCTCAGAGGAAGGACAGGTACTCTGTTTAAAAAAAATAGAAGACAGATCTTCTCTGATAAATCCCATCTTGGTCCATGCTGCATGGTTTTTCCAGCTTGCCCAAGCAGCTTTTTGTTGGCATGATTCCACATTTACACTAGTAAGCATAGTAATATTTATTTTACAGAGGTAGGAACTTGAGCAGCTATGTGCCAGTAAATATTTAAATGGGGAAACTGTGAGGCTTGGATAAGCCTATTGAGAACTAACACTGAGATATTGCAAACCAGTAGCAACATCATGGTTTATTATTTTATCTTTTGAAATCAAAGAATTTTCACTTCATTAAAATAGGATGGTGCCTGGACTCTTCAACAAAATGCTTGAAGTTGGGTGAAATGAATCTGAGCAGTTAAATCAAGGTTGTATATGAGGTTTTGGCCACCTCATAACCAGCAATTTACTGCTCTCGAGATCTGTACACAGCACAGAACTGTGATCAGAGTTCACAAAGAAAAACATCAAATTTACAGCAGCTCAGCATTTCAGGTCTGAATATTGTAGCTATCAGAGTATTTCTCTTTTTCAGCTGTCTTTCATTCATTCATCTACTCACATCATCATCTTTCTTTTTGGTTCTTAATGGAGAGAAATGGTCAAGGGGGAAGAATTCTAAAAATTCTACCAAAAGTCTGAGTATTTAAAGGAATTGAAGTTGACTCGGCTTAATGTGCAATTGTGTTTTCCATTGCATATACCACAGAATTTTATCCTAAATGACTGATTCGGGCTGGAATTTACAGATTCTTTTTCTGATAGTTATTAGAAGTTCTGCAATTTGAACAAGTTCGTTAAGTTTTGAAGGCAAAAACTAGAACTGTCTAAGTTAGGGGTTCTCCTGTCACCAGATCCTGGATGGATTATAAATTCTGTCTATTTTGTTAGATTTCTAACACTCTTTTCTGCTGGTTTTTTTCATCAGGCAAACTCCACTTTTGAGGAACTTGAACGCCTCCAACTGTTGACCAAAGCTTGGGAGGAAGTAGGACCCCAGCTGTGGTACTTCTTTCAAAACAGCCTGCAAATGAATATGATCCGTGTATGTTGTAACTTATCAAAGATCCTCAGTAAGAGCAGCCTTTCACCATCTTTTGTTTTTATTAATGGAGAAGACAATTAATTTGAAAGGTTTGGCCAGAAGCACAGCTTTTGCAGCAAGGATGCTGTGGCCTTTAAGGCTGTTGGCTGCTGGGCTTGGTTTGAAGGCAAGTCATAGATGCATTACAGCATCCCCATGGAAAAACCTCCAATCTGGGCAGTTAAGAATCTGGCTAAAGACTTCTTAATAAAGGCAGCAAGTGCTGCTTTCCTGCCTCCCCAAAATGTCTTTCAAGAACAGACAACTTGATTTTCTTGAATTCTGTATAGGCAAAGAAGGCAGTAAGACCATACTTTTTCTGGGCCAGACAGAAATTTATTCTGGGAAATTGCTTATTTCTGCATCATTTAGATTTGACTTTGATCAACTGCAATTACTAACCGTAGTTAAGGTTTATAAAGCAGTTAATAGAAAAAACTTTTGGTTTCCTCATTTTTCTATATTGTAGTAGACTTTTATAACATTTATCATCTTGCTTATAAGGAAAGAATGCAATAAATAGTCAAGGAAAAATTTCTTTTAATCCATTCTTTTGTTCACACATCCAGTTATGCGATTACCCATTTGTAGAACTGGTTCCTTAGCTTACCCTTTTGTCCTTGTTTATGTGTTAAGAGAGTTATGGAAATGGAAACCTTTCTAGCTAAAAGCTGTCATGATATGTTTCTTCAGGACTCTCTGAAGCACCCTACAGTGAGGGACTTCCTGAACAGCCAGATGGGTGCAGAAGGCTTCACTGCTGAACACATCATCAACTTTCTCCACAATGGATCTTCAAGGAGCCGGGAGAAGGGAATGGTGGACTTTGACTGGCGGAACATCTTCAGTGCTGTAGACCAAGTTCTGCGTTTGCTCAGTCAGTATTTGGAGGTAAATTTAGCCCTGCCCCTTCAGGGAATAGTTGTAGAGGGTATCTTAAAACTGCTTAGGCAGTACTGGGGCCTGTGGTAACAGACCAGAAAGTTAAAATCTTAAAATCTGTGTTTCAAGTTGAATCTCATTATTTAAAAGCATGTGTTTAGAATAATACAGTGGCACAAGTACATGAATACTTATTATTTTAAAAAGCTCAATTTGGTGATTTTCAAATGCTGTATTCAAAATGTTTGTTGAATATCTGAACACATTTTATTGCTGAGAGGCAGACAGAGAATGCAAAACCTCAAAGAAATGGTTTTTAAGTATTAATAACCAACAGGCCACTAATTTCAGCAAGGTCAGGAGCAGAGAAACTTAACAGTTCTTTGCTAAGTCCCCTTGCAGGTTTTTAAGCACCTGATCAAAATTCCATTGAAATCAATGGGGGAGTTTCCACTTTTTCTGTGGTCACCTCTCATAAGATATCTGTCTCTTTCCTGCAATCTGTACCTCTCTTCTCCAGCAAGTTGTTTTCAGTGGTGCCTTCTGAGGATTTTCAGGAGAAAATTGGTACTAGTTATAGGCAACAAGACTAAGCCTAACTCCTAATTTCAATGCAGTCTAAATGCAGTCTAAATGACCATTTGTCCCTTGCAAGAAGGCAAGAACTGAAAGTTTATCTGCCTTCCTACAGCTACTACAAGAAGGAGCAATAAAGTCTTTGCACAAAGCTCTGCTGATTCATTTAATGATCTTTTTGTACCATGTTAGCAGAATTATTTCTTGTCAAAACAGGTGAAATATATTGTGTGCAGCAGGTCAGTGCTGGAACATCAATAATATCAGAACAGTTACTGTAACTGGACAGAGCTTTGTGTCCTAATGTTCTTTGTAATGAGCTTATTCTTTAGAGTCTGCTGTTTACACGAAGTTGCAAGCACTTGAGAAAGTTTTCCCACTGTGCCAGACACAATGGCAACAAATTCCCTTTGGGGAATAGCCTGCTCCTCACCACCATAGTATGCAATAAAGACAGGTGTGTTTTCAGCACCTGTCTTTGGTGACTCCAAGTCTCTGGTGCAAACTGTGATGCAGCTGAGAATCCCACAAATTATGTGGTGGCTGCTCCTCCTCACCACCCGAAGAATTTCCTGTTCTTGCCTTTGATTACCCTAGGCCACAGAACAGCTAAACTGTTCGTGAGAGCTACAAAGTAACCTCTTAATGTTTATTGTTCTCTGGTTTTATCTTCCAAACGTTTCTTATTATTTTGGTTTTGGTTTTCCCATTTTCATTGGACCATTTAAAATTGTTAAATATTTACTGGGAAGAGATTTGAAATAAATTTCCCCAAGTAGTTGATAAACTAATTTTTTATATAGCAAGGTTTATGAAGACACAAACTGAGTTCAAATTCCCTGGGGGGAAAAAAAAACCTAGGTAGAGCATACAGCCTTTTTTTTTAATGCAATTCATGTTAGGAGAAATAAATTCTAGCTTTTGGCTCATAGATTACAATATAAAATGTCTTTTCACTTTCAAACTGTGTGAATTATTGCAACCCTCCTGTATGGGCCTATGTTCTTATGCAAGCTTTGGTTTCACTCTACTCATGGAGAAGATCTATAAGCATTTGTGTTTTCTTTTTTGAATTCTTGCAGCTTCCTTTACTGGATGCTGCTCCACAGCCCACTCCAGGCACTGTCTGTTCTGCAGTGAAAATCTAGACAAGTTCAGTTGCTGTCAGTATTTTGAATATCGTTCTCACAGATTCCCCTGGAGAACTGTCTGAGTTTTTCTACAGATGAAATAAGTATCTCGAAAATAATTCCTCCTAATAAAGAAACAGCAAATAATCCTCCAGACCCTGCAAAGACACCGTTCCACAGGAGGGGTTTGTTATGCACAAGAACCCAACCCACTCCTAACACAATGTGGGATAAATGTATCCCCCAAAAAATTAATGCAACATGAGCCATCAGTCTGATTTTATTTCTCTTCTGGCGTGCAAAGTTTTCTGCTTTATTTTGCTTTCTGATATGAAATTCTACATATTTTAGTTTTCTGAAGCAAAAGGGAAAATTAACATCTACACACACCAGGAATAATAAAGCCACAAAATAGTATTATCAATTTAAGCACTGCTGTGAGTTAAAAAATATTTTTTCATATAGATCCCATTAAGTTATGATAATAGTACAAGTCCTAAAGGAAACAGAGCATGATTTCTCACAGGGAAAGGTTAAGTAAATGAGTCTTTAAGGTTAAATAACAAGTTACCAGTATGAGCCCTTTGATGTGGACTAATTTTTAGTTATTGTCTTACATTAAATGATCAAGAAGATAAGATCAAACAACTTAGCTTGTGGGAATTTTATGAAGCGAAGGAATTCAATAAGCGTCTTTCCAGTCCATCAGGGGTTAAATACTTCTACTCTCTGTTAATATTTTGCCAATTCTGAAGGGCAGAAGCTAAATATACAAAGCTAAATCTGTAATTTTACAGACAACAATGCTAGAGTTTATAGCATTCACAATCTTTGTTTTACAATGCCTGCTAAGTAGGACTTAAATGGAGGAACATAAGCTTAGGTTTTGATGAATTTTTGTCTTGTATATGCATTTATAAGAATACAGTTTGTAGTAATGACAGAGACTAAGAAAGAAGACTTTTTTTTAATTGAGATAGCCAAGAAAAATGACATGTTAACTTAAGTCAGCAGGTAATTCACGTGTCAGAATTCAGCAGGGACGCAATATGACCAATTAGATAAATCAGTGACTTGTCTGGTGTTATATAGGAATGAATGTTGAAATACCTAAGAGACATTAAAATTTAAATGTATGCTCTGACTTTTCCCAGTGCTTCACTTGACAAAGTGCTTTTCATCTGAACTCCACAGCCAATGTTCTTTTCTTACGGATCAGTCATCCTTTGGCTCTCTAGTATTTACACAGGCACTTCCTAGCTGAAGAAGGGAGGAGAGAGTCAACTTTTATTAGTTTCATGATAAAGCTGAAAATAACAAGAGTTATGATAAAGCTGATATTTTCATGATAAAGCTGAAAATAACAACAGTTTCACTTGGACCTACATTCCTTTTCTGTTTTCAACCACTCATGTTTGCTTTAATGTGTACCTCTTACTATTTTATTCCCATGCGATTTTTCTCTTTGTAATTATTTGTAGTGTTTGACCTTGGATAAATTTGAAGGTTATCTTGATGAAACTCAACTGTCTCGTCAAGCCCTTTATCTGCTGGAGGAAAACAAATTATGGGCTGCTGTGGTTTTTCCAGACTTAGAACCTACAACTAGCAATCTCCCACCACACGTGACATACAAGATCCGAATGGACATAGATGCAGTGGAGAAAACAAACAAAATCAAAGACAGGTACTTACCTGATAGTTACTTCTCAGCTCTTGCCTGCCATAACATAAATATGAGTGACATAAGGGTGTTAGAGCCTCTTGGATGCATACGTGAAATCCAACTGTATTTGTCAATAGTTACTCTGTAGTGCAGTGTAGATTCCATCTCCAGTTACCAGGTACTAACATGAATGGTATCACTCTTGTGACAAGCCAAGCAATGGGTATGTGGAATACAAGGCAAAGGGATGACTCTGCTCAGAATCTGTTCCGTAACCTGCTTCAGTTTTTAGATGGCCCCAACATTGGAAAAGACAGACAAGAAAGTCCTATATGGATTTTGACTGAGGTCTCCTCCACCTGGGCAGCAGAGCTTCTCTGCTCTTCTTCCTCAAGTCCCCACCAAATAGACTCACTTGAAGGGGTGGAATTTCTCAGGATTGTCTGCAGAAGAATATAATGGTATCTGGTAGTTGCAATCCATTTGTTCCAGTTTAATCTCCAAGGATACCATATTCCAAATAGAGTTATTTCTATTCTAGAACAGTTACTCTGCTACAAAACTGATTTTTGACCAAAATTGCTGTTCTAAGTCAGTACAGAGAAAATGAAAGGAAAAAAAGAGCCTTCCACTTTCTTAACAGTATGGTCTGATAGACCAGTGTCTAGAAAAGACAACTCCAGGCAGTGCCCCTACAATTTCAGTTACAAAGATTATTTAATTTATTCATTAATTAATTAATTTATTTGCCCCACAACCCTTCCCTAAAGTCACTGCTTACCCAAGTGGTTTCCGTGTGAATTTTCTTTTGAGGTACTGGGATCCTGGTCCAAGAGCTGATCCTGTGGATGATTTACGTTATATCTGGGGAGGCTTTGCATATCTCCAGGACATGATTGAGCATGGGATTATAAAGACCCAGACCAGCACTGAAGTGCCATTGGGAATTTATCTGCAGCAAATGCCATATCCATGTTTTGTGGATGATGTGTGAGTAAAAGCAGTTTGTCTTAATTCTTTTGGATACTTGGATTGATGGATGGTTTAAGATTCTCAAGCACCAGAATTAACTTTAAGTTATTAATGTCCTAAGGTATAAATGCAAGAGTGATAATTGAGACACAACTGAATTAAGTTTTTTTTTCCTTATTCTATCATAACCCAGACTCCACAAGCCACCTGTGCTTCTATCCCTAATCCAAATCCTGGCATTTTTTGCATCCAGTGTCCAGGCCTAAAATGAACTCAATACACTAGCCCCTTAAAAGCAGCAGTTTTCTTCCAGTTTTCTTCCCTGTTCACAGTGTGCCAGCTCCAATGCTGCAGTCTGTGATACTTCAGCTGTCCTGGTATACTTTTCACTCACAAAAAAGGGCATTAGAGAAATCTTTTCATAGTTCTGTCAGTGTGCTCTGTGCAGGCAAAAGCTACTATTCTGATGAAAGCAAATTGCAGACACACAGATTGACCTGTCATTCCCATCAGTCATTATGTGTTGGTCTGACCAGAGATCACCCTGGCAAGCTTGCTGTCTGTTTCTTCCCCACTGAGAATACTGCAGAGGCAGAAACCCTGTATGTGCAATAGTTCTCTGAAGCCTGCAGTAGCCACATACAGTTCAGGGCTGATGTCCAAACTCAGTGATGGCCTCTGCAGGGATGCTGCTGAAGTGAGGCAAGTGCACCCTCATGGTAACCTGTCAGCTGTGTTGTGCATTCCCTAGCCCTGGTTATATGTGTCCCCCAACAGGCAAAACTCAGTGTGCTGTGTTGGCCATATCACAAAAGCATGGGCTTGTTTCTCTATACCAGATAGCTTTTCAGGAATTTTTGGTGAAAACGTGAAGATTTCCCCTTTGTTTTGACACTGATGTAGCTCTGATAGCATATGGGAAAAATATAGTTCTATAGGGCTCAGACTTAGGAAGCTGAAGACTTTTTGCTCCTTGTTTTTAGCAGCTGTGAGCTTTTGGCCTTTAAACAATCAACAGTGGATTCCACAAATCCCATGATATGTAGCAGTGTTAATTAGTACTATTAAACAGCTCACGTAAGGATGAACAAGTACCCTGGGAGCCTGAATAATAAAACCAACCACATCAATCCTAACTAGGGAGAGGGAGATGTATTGCCTCATCTTTTTCACAAGATAACTCCCCTGGCACAGCAGGGCCATCAATGCCTGGGAGACATTTTTTATGTTAATGTGTTCCCAGACTCAGCAAAATAAAGAGATAAACAGTGCAGCTGACAAACTGTGTCCTGCACAGGACCTTGCTTAATAACTCCTGTAATGTAGCATGCTTAATAGAAAACTGCCTCTGGCTCGGCCCGCATTGCGTGCCGAGGGCTGTGGTGAGTTGACCTTGGCTGGATGCCAGGTGCCCACCAAGCCTCTCTATCACCCTCTTCCTCAGCAAGAAGGGAGAAGAAATTAAGATGGAAAATGACTCGTAGGTCAAGATCAGGCTCTTTACTAAAGCTGAAACAAAAAATAACGCAAAGATTTATTCACTGTTTCCCATGTGGCAATGTCCAGCTTCTTCCTGGGAAACAGGGTTTCAGCATGCATAGCAGTTGCTTTGGAAGACAAATGCTGTAAATATCAAATACCCCCTCTTTCTCCTCTTCTTTCTTAGATTTTATATCTGAGCAGACACAATATGGAATACCCCTTTGGTCTGTTTGGGTCAGCTGTACTGGTTGTGTCCCCTCCCAATATTGTGCCCACCCCCTGCCTAGTGGTATAGTGGGAATGTTGGAGAGACAGCTCTGATGCTGTGCCAGCACTGCTCAGCAGTAGGCAAGACACTGGTGTATTATCAACACCTTGCTAACTATCCATGCAAAGCCCAGCACTATGAGGGCTGCTATGGGGAAAATTAACTCTATCTCAGCTAGATCCAATTTCCTGGCTCATGGTTTGTATTAATTTTAGCAGCCTTTCTGGCAGCATATGATGCTTTTGATGATTAATTTGTTTAATTCTCTTGTCAGTGAATCTTGGGAGCAGAAAGACAGTGACTCTCCCAAAATGTTAACATTAACATATATCTAAAATATTCTTTGTAGATCATAGTAAAAGCATGATGGAAATTCACTGTGAAGAGAAATGTATTTTCATGAAGCACCAAATATTTTGTAGCCTTTAATAACCCTTAGAACCTCTTTGTAAAACAGAAATAACGTTCATCTGTCTCATGGAAAACCATTATTAATAGTTAGAATGCTTGTGATGTTTACTAGTGACATGCTATTGATGTTTGGACTGAGAATTTACAGTTCCGTATTGAATTAATGCACTCTTCCCCTCTCCTTTTCCTTTTCATTTTTCTTTTCATCTAATATTTCTCTGTTTTACCTAAATTTAATTTATTCCTTCTTGCTTTGGTAGCTTCATGATCACCTTAAACCGCGCCTTTCCCATCTTCATGGTGCTGGCTTGGATATATTCAGTCTCCATGACTGTGAAGAGTATAGTGTTGGAGAAGGAAATGCGTCTGAAAGAAGCTATGAAGAACAGGGGCATAACCAACGGTGTGATTTGGTGCACTTGGTTCCTAGACAGCTTTTCCATGATGGCTGTGAGCACATTCCTCCTCACAGCTCTGATTATGGTAAGGATTGCTGCTCTCAAACTCTCTTGTGTTTGCACTCCTGATACCAGTCTGCTGTTGAGAAAGAATAGTAGCCATTGATAGGGAGATGTGAATGGTGGAGGCCTGTTCTGATCATAGCACGTAGCAGGCACGTTCTTCTAAGCAGACCTCGTAACAGCGTCAGCACTTCGCAGAAACAGAACAATAAATTCACTAGTAAAGATTCACTCGTAGAAAATACATCAGGCTGGTTACTCTGTATATTGTATTTTCTATAGGCAGATGCAGATCTCCCAATGAATAGTTGTTGCTTTAAAGCAAAGAGATAATAATTTACAGAATTTTAATCTTGTAATTCACTAGATGTAATTAATTTTTAATATCCCGTGCTTGTCTGCTTAGAAACTGTGCAAGTATTTAAATGGAAAAAGAGACTGCAAGAACAGAACTTTCAGGAAAACCTAATAAAAAGTCCAGGTTTTGCTCTAGTGATTCAGAATTCCTGTAGTTTTTGTAACTTTTCAGGACAGATCGGGTGTTGTCTCTGAGGACTACCTATTGTCACCACTACATGAGAACCAAGCTCTATATTGAGTGCTTGCTTCTGTATTTTATCATATAAATGTGTAGCATTTTGATAAGGAAGAATGCCCTTGCATCTTTTCTGATGTGAGGAACTGGTATTGGTAAATAAATACATAGTCAGGGTTCAAGCTGCTCTCTTACCAGCGTGTCCTGATGAGTTGTAGTTCCTGGTGTTTCCATTGCACCTTGGGTGGATAGATAAAGCTTACTTTATTTGTCACACTGCTTTAATTAGAAATTAGGGGATAATTAGTATCAGAGAGAAATGTGCTTGTAATTGGCTTTCTTTCCCTTATTTCCATTATTTCCCTTATGCCAGTGTGAGGCACCTTCGTAAATACATTCTTGTGAGCCACTGCATCCCTGTTCATAAAGAAATCAGTCTCTAAGGCCCAGTGGGATGTTGCAACAATGCTGAGACCTATTTATAACCTTAAAGACCTATTTGAGCATTATATAAATTGACCTAATAAATAGGTCTCAACATTTGTTTTAAGGACTACATAGATAATTGGCAGCAGTCCCTGCTCTTCTTGAGAGGGAGCATTTAATTCACAAAAGCTCTAATGAAGAAAGGTCAATAAAAGTTCACCCAGTGGGTCAGTTAGTACACAAGGATCTCTGAGAAACTGCACTTGGATTCCTCAGATGTGATCTGCTTCTTTTTGAATAACATCCAGGTGCAGAAGCTTTATCATTTTCCTGTGGTTTTATTGTGGGTTTTTTAAAAGATGTTTTTTGTAACACTTCCTTTTGTTGTCTTTTCTGCACCTTAAGCAAGCGGATTGAGGGGATGGCGCAAAGAGATAAATGAAAGTTTATTGTAATATTTCTAATATTTTTGTTTAAAATGCATGATTTTCTGAGGAGGTAGATCTTGCTTGGAATCATTTAATTTTTAAGACAGGAACAGAAGGTCTGTTTTCAATCAGTTACGATTTTTGTTCATTCTGTTGTATTAACCTGAAGTCACAATCCAAGAGCAGGGATAAAGTTAGATGAAGGATTTGTTATTGTAAGGACCTCAGTTGTTGAAACTAATACTTGTGAGAGTTAGGAGTCATATTAGGTAAGAAAGACTGGCTTATTACTCTTTACCAGTTACATGTTGTTAGCAATTCTGACCTTTCTTGCTAGCAGAAAGCAACAATACTTGTAAATTCTTCTGTTTTCCTTTTGCTTACAGCATGGACAAGTGCTACGTTATAGCAATCCACTTCTCTTCTTCCTATTCCTACTGACATTCACCACAGCTACCATAATGCAGTGTTTCTTGTTCAGCACCTTCTTCTCCAAAGCCAATCTGGCAGCTGCCTGCAGTGGAGTCATCTACTTCACCTTGTACCTGCCCCACATCGTCTGCTTTGCCTGGCAAGACCGTCTGACTGTTAATCTGAAGATCCTAGCAGTAAGCCTTTCACTGCTTCTATGGCATCTCTGCTCCCCTTTTCACAGCACGTGTGTGAATCACAAAGTATTGCACACCCTTTCCTCTTGGCTTTTTTGACTCAGAGAGGAAGACCTCCAAACCTCTCTTAAATAATTAAGGATTTCAAGCGTGAAAGTTTTTAGCAGGCCTAATGCAAGAGAGATCTTCATAGCTTTTAGAAAATTCCATAAAATTTATTTTATCTTTTGAATTCCAGGAAGTTAGCATACTAAAATGTTTAAAATGTTTTAAAAGGAGTATTTCCTTATAAATCAAAGCAAATCTAACTCCTGGTACATTTAATAAATATGAAGGCAGTTCACAAAATGGGGACAGTTATCTTTTTCATGTGCTACAACCTAGTTAATACCCTATGTCTAAGGAAGAGAAAACCTCAGGTTCCCTTTCCCTCTTTACCTGAACCATGGACTTACGAATTCTCAGTGCCAAAGCTCTGAGAAATACCCTTCATCTAACAAGTTGTAGACATTCCCCATGCAGGGCTTTCTTGTTGGTTCTCTTCCATTTTAGGTAAGATACTTAACAAGTTAGGGGAGCTGGAAACTTCTTGCTATTTTTTGAGATGGAACCCTGATCTTACAGAATTGTTCGGATTGATTTTAAGTTGCCCAATGAGTCAGGAAGGGGAGCAGGTGTTTGAGTCCAATCTCCCCATTTTTACCAAGAATTCTAACAGCAAAGGTAAAGGAACTGTCTTCTCTTCTTGTGCTAGGAAATATAATGAAAAAGGAAAAAGAAAACAAAACACTTCCAAAGCTGTAACTAAGTGTATAAAGCTATAAACTAAGTATAAACTACTGGTTTATTAGTTTGTTATGTTAGAATCAGTGAGCAGACCTGACAGGGGAAGCAGTTGTGGTTTTCCATATCCTGATCATTTGCTGTACTTTGTCATGTTACTCATAGTGGCCCTGCCTCATACACTCAGGAAATATTTTGTTTCACCTAGGCAGTCAAAGGTGTACACCGTAAACTTCTAGATGCACCTATACTATTTTCCAAACAGACATTAATAAGAAAAAAAAAAAAAAAATCTGTGAGGGTTGCCTAGTAATTAAAGGAAGTACAGGTAAGTTTGAATTAAGCTAAATACTGCTTAGAATTGCAGAAAAATTAAACATTACAGGCCAATATAAAAATGAAACAACTTTCCTCGTATCATTTGTTATGCAAGTTTTAAAGTCCAGTCCCTAAAAGTCAGGGGTTTTTTTGGTTTGTTTTAGGATTTTTTTGTTTTGTTGTTGTGGTGGTGTTTTTTGTTTGCTTATTTGTTTTTGTATTTTTTTACATAGTGTCTCTCTGTCAGGGCTAAAGGTCATTTTTCCTTTATTCCAGAGTTTACTTTCTCAAGTAGCCTTTGGGTTTGGTACAGAATACTTGTCACGCTATGAAGAACAAGGTCTTGGCCTACAGTGGGGGAACATCAGAACCAGTCCCTTGGAAGGAGATGAATTTAGTTTTCTTTTTTCCATTAACATGATGCTTTTTGATGCTTTTCTCTATGGAATACTTTCTTGGTATCTCGATAATGTTTTTCCAGGTACATCAATTTCTTATTCATATGAAGTAGTGGTTGTTGCTGTAAACTGTGGTAGTCTAATCACTCTCTGTGTATTTCACTGGCAGAAACAGGGTGTTTGACCTTGTAAATTATGAATCTTATCCAGTTTAGCACCACTGGTTTATTAAGGAGTTCCACTTTTCTCTCTTTCTTTTTTCTCTCTCCTATTTTATTCCTGAAAAGAATGAAGAAAAAAGAAAGATTAAAAAGGAAGATGTGATTTCTAGTCCTGTTGTATAATTCAAATAGAAAATAAATCTACAAAAACATCATCTGTTAAAATCCAATTTGTGTACATACTTTTCTTTTGAAAAGTTTCAACCATTTCTAGTGAGATTTCTTTAAATTTTTTAATATATAGATTTGACAGTTCTAATTCACATATATACTTTGCCACATTATGCAAACTGTTTCTTAAAGGATGGTGCTGTTCCCTAAGACACATGCTGTGTCACTGGCAGTTGTGAAAGCTCCTGTGTGGACTTATTTTATTTCATAATGGAAATCATTATTCTAGTACAAAGTCACAAAAGAATTTTCTTTGTTATCAATTACAAAATTATGGAACCTTCTGTGTGAAAAAATGATTTGTCCTTCTAGCTTAAATTATTACCTTGCTTCATATTGAATATTGTTACAATATAATAACTGCCAACTTTTATGCTGTACAAGCAAGTGAGCTTTCTTTTCATTAATTTATTACTCCTGCATGTGAACTGCAGTTCCAGAAGGTGTTCTTGGAAGATGGCTTTATCCTTTTCCTTTTTTCCTTTTCTGCAACTCTGTCTGTTTAAAGAAGAGTGGACAATGAACTATTTGCATGAACATAGCAGAAATTAAACAATAGAAATTTCTTCATTCATAGATACAAATCAATTTTTTTCTGTCAACACTTACACAAAAGTAGCATCTTTCAGGGCTTCTAGTTAGTAGCTTCACTTCCTCCCAATATTTGCTCTGTCTTGTCTTTCTGCTGCTCTGTTTCTATAGAATTTTTCATAGCACTTCTCTGTCACACACATGCAGTCCTGCCAAATCAATGAATATTTGAGGTTACTACAGGAATTCCCTGGATAATTCTTTGAACCCTGTGGTTTTAGTTCTGCTCAACTCTGCTGTGAAACCAACCACCCATTGGCACGATGGCCCTTTGCCTATTTGAGCATTCTGCTCCATAACAAATTTCACTTGGGTTTTGCATTCATCCTGAATGAGAAGCTGTCATTTTAGCCACCAGTTTCAAAGGGGATTAATCCAGTCCATAAGAAGGCAAACAGTTTGTGAATGCAGACAGAGCATTTCTGTGCATGAATAGGAGTACAAGTGGTTGGCTGAAACACAGGTAGTTTCTGTTAATTCAGAAGTAAGTGGACACTTTCCAGCAGTGGTTTTCAATTAATAAAACTGACCATCTTCCAATGAATATCACAGATCCCCCTTGCCTATTTTGAATAAGTAGCACAAGGCCATAACATCTGGGTTCACAAAGTTGCCAGTTTTAAACATAGAAGCTCAAATTCCTGCATTCTATAAATCAATATGATCCAGGAGAGCAGTGTTGACTTCCAGTAACTCTGATCTGACCTGCCAAGAACTGGTAATGTTGTTGTGCTGTCTCTTACCAAAACTGAACCTGTAACTAAAAAAGCCCCTTTTGTTTAGGGAGGGGATTACAGTGTTGTCACTTTTCCTGAAAGGCCGTGTGATGAAATAACAGTCAGATTGTCTTTTCTCATTACCAGTTGTAAATTCCACCCCAAGTTAGTAAGTGTAAATTTAAAAAGCTTTTCAGTCATGTCAACCCTCAAGTGTTAAGTGGGTATTAAAGAAAGTACCTGAATGAGGCTAGTTGGTAAGGATTCAAGGAATAGCTTCATTCTGCAATTAAACCACTTTCTACCTTAGACAAGGTAAGGTAAGGCAAGTCACATCACATTTTCTGAATATTTTACTGCTGTCCAAAAGAAAAAAAAACTGTGAACAAAGTCTGTTCTGTCAAATACTTGGTACATGGTTTGACCTTCTGATAGGCAACACTAGGTCTGCAAGTATTTACAATTAAACTTTTTTTAGATGAATTTGTGCCTACTGCAGAACAGGGTTATAAAGTGCACTTTACCTACTTATTTTTGTTTTAGGAGACTATGGATTACCACAGCCTTGGTATTTCCCTGTACTGGAATCCTATTGGCTTGGCTCCAGAAGCCCAGAAGCTGAGAAAACAGCAACTGCTGATGGTGAGTTCTATTAAAACTTTGTATTTTAGAAATAACTTCACTGATCTGCTTAAAGGTAACTGCATAATATTTCCATTATCTAGGCTGCTGCAAAGGTGAGAAACTGCCATACACTAGGTGTCTTGGCTTAGAGTCATTAGAGATGAGTCACTCTTCCATCTAAGAGCCTTTAAAGCCTGGTTTAACAAGCAGCATCAAATCCTCACTCTATAACCAACAACTTTTGAGACATTCAAGGAGCACTTACTGCTCAGCACAACATCCATGAAATGTTAATGTTACATTGAGGTTCCCAGCTTTTCTAAATCTGACTCTTTTCTGTCTAGTTTGACACTAATTTGTCTGTTTACTTTCTGTTTCTAAGCAAGATCATAATCTATGCCACCCTTGTACCAACTTGCACAAACTTAGTAAAGAGCCAGCAAGTTGATTAGGAGCTGGAGCTTGTAACACATGAGATGCTGAGACAGCTGGGTCTGCTCAGCCTGAAGAGAGAAAGCTCAAAAGAGCTAGCCTTCTCAGATGGGTCTAGTGGCAGGATGAGGGGCAATGGATATAAAGCTGGAAAACAGGAATTCAGATTCAATATAAGGAAAAGGGTTTTTATTATGAAGGTAGTTAGAACACTGGAACAGGCTGTTCAGAAAGGTTGTGAAATCTCCGTCTTCGGAGACTTGCCATGGTCTGAATTGGCCCTATTTTTTGAGGATTGAACTGGAAGACTTTGGAAATAATTTCTGATCTAAATTATTTTATTATTATCTCAAATAGCCTGATTGTGCTGATCGTTATTTCATCCTCTCTTCTACAAAGCATTGCCCTTGGTTTTTTCAAGCAGGGACAGTCAGAAAGATCATCTCTGATTAACTCCTCGGTAGGAAGCTCTGATTCTTACCTGTTTGAAGAACTAAGACTCTTCAGTGACTCAGCTTACTTGAACAGCTGTGGAACTTTTCACAAATCCTGTCTTTTCTTCAAGGAAAATACTGAGCATTTTGTTAATTTATCGTAACTGGTTCATGTATTGAGAGGGAAACTGGATAAGAAATGTCAAATCATGTAAATCCATGTCTGAAAATGAAACTGAACTGGTAAATGGTCTTGGTACTTTTAAAATTTAATTCTCTTGGTGGATTCTTATATCCCCCCACTTTGACATTTTAGGTGATGCAGTGAACTTGTTCATGTTGCTATTTGTGCACCAGGTAATTTTATACAGTTTTATGGGTTAAAATTCCTTATAGCAGAAAGTAATGGTGAAGTTTCAGAACAAAAGTAAGTCCTAGGCTGATAAATTACAACTGTGCTAGTTTCACTCTGGACTGCCAGCTTGAATTTGTGTTATGTAAACAATCTGTTCAGGGGCTCCTGCTTCTTCCTGCTTCAAGCCTGACCCAATGTGACTGTTTTCCTTTATGGTAGCAATGTCTAAGAAAAACTGGGAGTCAGAAATTCTTGTTTAGAACTTAATACCAACTCAGTAATTTTGGCCTGGTGCTCTTAACCTCAATAGCAGTTTAGCAATTTGTTTTTCATTTAACCTTTAATTTTCTTTTAATTCCTCTCACTCTCTGTACGTCTGGGAAATGTTTGTATGGTCTTTCTCTTCATGTGATGAGAACTTTGTCTAGAGCTGCATGGATAAAATGTAAAATATGTACCAAATACTAGTCAAGATCTTACTCTGAGTCTACAATTTCAAAATTGTCAGTTATTTTCCTTAAATATCTGATCTTGACATAATGAAGCAGATTTTGAGCTGGATGGTTTTGAATGCTGTATTCCTAACCTGAGTAAAACACTGAGGGTTAATGGCCTTGAAAAGCTCAATGCTTAGAACTATTTCCTTTTCCTCAAAATACCTCTAGAGATAAAAGGATATTAATTTTTTGTTAATTAAATCTTGATTATTTTTGATTTATATAGAAAAAACTCCAGAGTCAGAAGGTTGTGTGTATCAGAAGACCATGGAAAGGGAAAAAAATGAAAGCAACACAAATAAATCTGAAGAACCTGAACAAACAGAAGAAAAGAGTGACAGCCAGGGGAAGAAGGATGGTAAAAACAAACAATGTAAACACAAACGAGAAAAAGAACACGGCGAGCAGGGGAAGCCTAAGACAGATGTCCAGGACAAAGATGAAATTAATAGTAAGGAAAGAGAGCAACCTGAGTACTTCTGAGATACTATATTCATTGTACCTCATAACAAACTAGACACAGGAGTGATTGGAGGCAAGCTACAACAGCCAGTAGGAGCCCAGTAGATGATAGCACGTAAATGCCAGAGAGACATCGACTCTTATTTATTCCTCTACATTCATCATCCCTTAGAATATTTTAACCACTACATATAAGACAGCTGCCTTCCAGAGGGAGCTCTTTAACTTTTTTTTTTATCATGCAAATGCAGACTGTTTCTTTGGCAAGTTAGTTTTCATGCTGGTGGAAGCCTCAGAGACACATACACTGACTTTTTAAAATTAAATAGAGCTACGACTTCAATAAAAATACACTGAGGGGAATGTTCTTCCCTCTTAGTCCCACCCCTCCTTTTTTTTTAACTTATCTTTAGTGTGTTTTGCATCAGTAGGAAAAGGCTGGTTGCAAAGGGATTTATCTGAAGTGCTCTGTGTGTCTGTCTGCAGCCTTTTCTGATGCTGACATTAGCCACCACCTTAGAATTCCTGAATGACCTGTCTTGTTTTCCAGCCCCAATCTCTTCTTTTGTGGTGAACCAGAGGAGTTTTCTGTATGACATGCTCAGAGGAATGCATGTGGATTCTGTAGCACAAGTAACTGCTACAGGCAGCTCTGAGCCCTTTCTGACTCTCTTGAAAGGCAAGAGATAAAAGTGGGGCCATCAGAGCTCCTCACTAGGCACTGAAAACATGCATTCAGGGTGAATGGAAACAGGACAGGACTTCAAAGGAAAAAGACAGGCAGAGGTTAAAGGTTATTTCAGCCAATCTTCTCCTAGTACTGCTTTATCTTTTTCGTGCTTTACTCCTTAAGTTCCCAGGTTCCAGCTGCTCCATGGCCACAAAGGGTTTTCTGCCTGTCACTGCACAAAAAAAAAAAGCCTGTCTTCCCTTTCAGCCACCCAGAAACTGGGAGGCATGAGGAGAAACCAATAGGGGACCTAGTACCATTCAATGACAGTGAGGATATAGGATCAAAATGGAGATATATGAATAACAAAAAAAGGGAGCTTAACCCTCCACCAGTGTTCTTCAGGTGATGCAAAGCAGATACAGGGGGAGATCATCAGAGAATTTGCCTGAGAACTTGTCAGTGAGTCTTGCAGACAAATATGATCTAAGCCTCAATTGCCAGTGTATGCATAACTATCTAGCCAGACTCCATGTGAACTTTTGTGAATACAGAGATGTTTGTACTTGTCCCAGCAAGATAAATGGAAACCTAGATTCCTTTCACAAGTCAAAGGAAAACTTATTCATAAACATAATTTAATCTAGAATAGTGGTGTGCATTCTATACTGATTATTGCAGCTGTTCTGTAATATACACAGCTCTCTCATGTACAACAAATTTGGAATTTTTTCCTGAGTACTGTTGGTGGCAGTAATGATAGTCGTACGAGCCGCTGATGGATGTGGGGCTGGTTCCACCCAGATCGAATTGGCTGCTCTCCACACAGGCCTGCTGGGTACTGAACAATTCAAGTAAACTGCAATTGCAAAATAAGCCTTCCTACAAAGCCTAAAGCATTTTGTGTAAACAAAAGTGGACAGGGTCTTTAGTTTCAGTTTCTCAACTCCCATAATTCACGTTGCCCAAGGGCTTAATTTACTTCAAAGGAAGTTTGTTTTGTCTAAGAGAAGCTGGTGCAATAAAATGTCCTGATGGTTCCATTTGCAATAATGCATTTTTAATCGTGAGAGAAAGCCATCTCATGTAGTGCTCATGTTAGGTACTATCTAAATCTTGACCTGGTCTCAGCAATGGAGTAAACTTCACCCACCAGGATTAAAGGCAACTTTTTGTTGTTGTTGTGTTTTGTTTGTGTTTGGGGGAAGTTTTTTTAGCATCATGGTGAAAGAATGCACAGCTGGGCAGATTATTTGAATGGCAGATTTCAGCCCAGCTAGAAAGGCAACCTGCTGCTTGTTTAATGTAATCTTTCAGCCTATCTAAGTATTTCCAGAAAACAATTCCAAATCATCTTCCTGCTACACAATGAGAACAGAAAGCATGTTCAGCTTCCCATGGTCCAATGAATTATCTCTCCACAGACCACCACAATTCTCAGCTCTGCTTCTCCTGTCACAGATATAAGGGTCAATCTAATGTCATTGATATGAGGGTGAATCTAAATAAATTGCACTGCAATTAGAAATCTGGCCTTAATTTTGTACTGGTGTAACTTGGAGAATCTGGCCCTGGAACATGATACTGTATTATGCTGGGTATGTGCTATTGCTTCTGCACTTACTGATGTGTTGTCATCATCAGAACTAGGATTAAAACAGGTGCTTTTATTCTCTTTTCATTTTTGATTTCTTGCCTTTCAAGTAAATACCTTCTTTGAGCCCGAGCCAACAGGATTGATTCCAGGAGTATGCATTCAGAACCTTGTGAAGATTTTTGCGAACAGGCCCAAGCCAGCAGTAGATGGGATAACTATTACTTTTTATGAGGGTCAGATCACAGCCTTCCTTGGCCACAATGGAGCAGGGAAGACAACAACCATGTAAGTCTCTTCTTTCACAAGAAGCAAATCCCGGGCAGTGCTCTCTTGCTGGAGCAACCTTTTCACTCTTCCCTTGTCTCTCTACCACCCCTGAAGCTGGCTTGACACACAACATTAGGCCTTTTCCAGACAGGGAAACGCTGCCCCTAGGCATCAAGAAGATATTCTGGATTAGCTAAAGCCCTGGGAGGGAAGTAATGCATGACACAAACAAATGAAAGTCCAGAGAAGAAGGAAGCAATTCTCTCCCCCAGAATTCATTTGCTGAGCTACCATAGGTGAAGAAAAAGAAGGGTCTTCTGGCTGAAAGAGCTGAAAATTGCAAGCCACTACATTCCACATGTTCTTGGTTTCTCTAACTGGCTCTACGCCAGTCACATCTATTGATCTGTGTGCAAATGAGTATAAAATACAGGCCCACCTTAAATAAAATGGCTACACACATGCAGGATCTATGACCAGATTAAAAGGTTCCTCTAATCCTAGAAACCTAGTATGGCAGGAAGCTGGACTTTAAGGATGTTTAGTTTTCTTTATACAGAACTTTATTTGGCAATATAGGATTCATTGGTGAACAAAACCTTTTATAAATCTGTGACAAGTTCACTAAATGTTGAAAGAGTTGGATATGTTTCATTATGACTTTTCTGAAATTAATACTTTAGGGTTTTTCAATTAAAACACTTTTATTTTAAAGGCACTTTAAATTGACTTTTAGTTTTTTAAGTTGTTTCACAAGGAGTATGTTCAACCCAAAATAAAAGTATCCTAATCTGCTGAAATGTTTTGTAAATTTGAGGGGGTTTATTCTTCCAATAAAAACAAATTTTTTTATTGCTTTGAACTTTTATAAACTGAAAAATCCTCTAATCACCCAAATCTATTAACAGATGGCACCCATCTGCAACGTAACATTATGTCTTCTAGTTTACAGAAAATAAAGGTTTAGGGCATGAGTCAGCATGGCCACAGATCTCAAACCAATCTTCTTTTTTCATCCTACTGAGGTTCATTTTAGACCCATTTATATGTAGGGGTGATATAACATGCTGAACTAAAACAGTTTCTTACTGGAAGCCAGAACCATATAGACAGTTGTATCAACAACAACGTTAGCAGGTCCATCAGATTCTCTGTAGCAGATGGAGTAATTACATTCATGCTTTTCTCTGGAGTTGTTTCATCAAGGCCTATAGTGAGAAGTCACCATGCTCCATCTAGTGGAATCATGTGATGTAGCTTCCTTATCTAGCACAGAGATAGAAAAGGGGGTATTTCCTCATTTTGTTTTCCCAGGTCGATACTGACAGGCCTCTTCCCACCCACGTCTGGAACTGTGCTGGTTGGCGGCCTGGACATCCAGACTCACATGGATTCCATTCGGCACAGATTAGGGATGTGCCCTCAACACAACATTTTATTCAATCAGTAAGTATCACTCCAAACTGGCTTTAAGAAGCATCCCAGTCTCCATGCATGAGAATCCCCAAACAGTGCTCCTGGTGTTTTCTGTTGTAGTGTAGGTTAGAAGGAGCTATCCTGGAGGTTCATGCACTATAATTTAGGACCACTAGAGCAAAAAAATCCGAGTTGACAATGCAGTAGCAGGATATTTTTATGCCCATTTCTTACTACCACTCAACCACTTACTGCCTTCTCTGGTGATTTCCAGCTTTACTTCCATTAGTTTTTGTTCATCTCAACAGCAGACTCTCTTCCATTTTATTCCCATAAATGGATGGTGTGATGCCTGCTATACCTGTTCCTTTAGTAGCAGGTTCTGCTTTGAAAAGGCAAAGAAAGAGACTATGACCTCCAAGTGAAGTGTGTTGATCCCAAAGAAGATCTTTTAGGGTAATGCAACCTCTCTTCCTTTAGCAAGATAAAGCTAGAGTGAATTTATTGCTGCTTGGGAAAAAAACCAGCTTATTCATTTAATGTGCCTTCTTTCCTTTCTGTCTGATGTTACAGCCTCACTGTAGCAGAGCACATCTTGTTTTATTCTCAACTGAAAGGAAGATCCAGGGAAGAAGCTGAGCAAGAGCTGGAAACAATGCTGGAAGACATGGGTCTCACCCATAAAAGAAATGAAGAAGCTCAGAATTTGTCAGGTGCCCACAGGAATTTTCTAAGATGTTTTGTCCTGCTGCCTTTTCTTTGTCTCTCATAGAATCATGGAATGGTTTGGGTTGGAAGGGATATTAAAGATTATCTAGTTCCAACCTCCTGTCATGGCCAGGAACACCTTAGAGTAGACTAGGTTGCTCACAGCCCCATCTTCCCTGGCCTTTGGGCAATTATTGGTCGAGTTACATATTTGAGGCTGTATTTGGCCACACCAATGTGCACTGTGGGGGTCACTTTCATTTCAAGGAGTCAATGGGACTGTACAAGCCATAAAGCTGGCACAACCTGTCCCTAAAGCTTTTATGTGTTATACAACGAATTCAGATATTCTTGAAACTATTGGTTTTAAATAAATATATACATAAAAATTGGTTCATATAAGAAACAAACCAAAATACAAACAAACAAACCTCCCATTATTTCAAGGCAAATTAAATACTATGCTATAATGCTGCCCCACTGCATCAGTGCTTCATAATACTGTATTATTTGGTAGAAGTAATTTCTTCCATTCTGAAGGTACAAAAGCACATAGTATATTTGATCAACTCACATTCAGATTCAAAGGCTGATTTGAATAAACAGCCAGCTGTTCTTATACTACTTTGTCCTGATTGCAACTATAAAAGTTGGTCAGTTTCATGAAAGAACATGAAAACCTCATCTCTTCCTCCTTTGATTCTAGCAAGAAGCAAGAAATGCAGTGTATAGATGAAAAATATATATTAAAAGTTTGAACAACCTGTTTTGAATTTCAGAAGAAAAAATACTATTAATTTATCTTTGCAGATATGTGTCTGAGGACAGGTTTCCTTTTATTTGTAGCGGTTTGTCCCCACACCAAAAAAACAATGTTAATTACATCCCTGCCACTTATATAACACATCTTACCCTCCTGGATATGTTTGTCATCTGGTAGGTGGAATGCAAAGGAAACTGTCTGTTGCCATTGCTTTTGTGGGTGAAGCAAAAGTGGTAGTCTTGGATGAACCCACTTCTGGAGTTGATCCATATTCCAGGCGATCTATCTGGGATCTTCTGCTGAAATATCGCCCAGGTAAGAGATTTGAGAGTAGAAACTGATTTTTTTTTTTTTTGTGGGATTTTTTAAACTTGTCATAGATGCAATATGTGCCTGCTGTGTAAACCATCATGAGTAGTGGGATAGGAACACAAGCAAACAAGATTCTTTGAACAGATACTTATGTTTGTGGCAAACCCGGGACTGGCTTTGTTGCAGAGAAATTAATTGCCAAAAAGCTAAACACATTTTGAGTTCCAGAGAGAGTCCATGCTTTGAACATTCCTACTTGTTCCTTCTAGGCAGAACTATTATCCTGTCAACCCATCATATGGATGAGGCAGACATCCTTGGAGACAGAGTAGCCATCATATCCCAAGGGAAACTGTTCTGCTCAGGCTCTCCTGTATTCCTAAAGAACTGCTTTGGCTCTGGCTTTTATCTCACCCTTGTTCGCAAAATGAGAACCACAAAAATGGGAAGGGCTACAGTAAGTATGAATTTCCCCCCTGCACATGTAATCTGAATAAAGCTTTCATTGCACCAAGGTAAATAGCAATCAAGTACTGCTTGACAGTTTGTGCAAAACTACAGTTAATCATAGGATTATATAATTATGAATACCATATTCACATGCTTGGGGTTGGAAGCAACCTTAAGGATCATCTAGTTCCAACCCCGTGCTGTGGGCAGGGACACTTTCCACTAGACAAGGTTACTCAAACCCCATCCAGCTTGGCCTTGAACATTTCCAGGGGTGGGGCTTCCATGGTGTGTCTGGGCAACGTGTTCCAGTGCCTCCCCACCCTCACAGTAGAGGATTTCTTCCTAATATCTAATCTAAATCTATCTGTTTTCAGTTAAAAGCCATTCCCTCTTGTCCTATTGCTACGTGTTTGTAAAACGTCCCTATCCTGCTCATTTGTAGCCCTTTTTAGGTTCTGGAGGGTCTCTAAGGTCTCCCTGAAGCCTTACCTTCTCCAGGCTGAACAACCCCAACTCTCAAGGTTCCTTTGTCTGTATACAGGTCTTTCTGATTCTTGTTTTTGCAGTACACTGATTTTTGACATTGGATAGTTTGGTAAGTAGATCAGATACTAGAAAAGTTTACATTTATCCATAGCTATACCAGTCTCTCACAGCTTGAAAAGTAAGGTTCTGGGGTTTTTTCTGTTGAAATAGTGTATCCTAGAAGCAACACAATCTGTACACTCATGGCCCCTGCTGATTGCAATCCTTCAGGTATTTTGTATGCAGTTTAGAACTGATTTGTGCAGATGGATTTATGTTTTTTGCATTGCTTAATCCAATCTTCAGATGATTTTCAGTAAAGTATGTTCAAGATGCTCTGGATATGACATATTTTTCATTGACTCAAGCTGTTCAAATATTGACAACCTTTACATCCTGTTTTGAGTGTGTCTGAAGACTTCAGTCTTTTTATCTCTTGCTTGTCCATGCTAGTCATTTTGTAGCTGTGGATCTCAGTGCTCCTGCTCCTGCTCCAGCTGTGTGCACAGGGGTGAAGAAGGAGCTCCAGAGCTGGAACTGGATGGTAAGAATCAGCATGGTTCATCATTCCAGCACGTAGCTGTCTCCTGCTGTGCTGCAATCTTGTCTTACAGATCAATGCTTCCAAGGCCTACATCTTTGGTCCTTGTGTCTAACTTTTGTATTGTAGTATAACATGAGTTTAATAAGGATTCTGTATGGGTTTGCTTACTATTGACCCATATTTGTGTGCATGTGGTCCCAGGTGTAGATGATGAACTGGAAGTTTGTGTGCTTTACAAGTATGGCGTAGGGTTTATTTGTTAATAAAAACTGAAGCATGTCTAGAGCAAGGAAACAGACTTGCTCAGAAAAAAAAAAAAAATTTGGCTTTCCTGTGTAAGAGAAGAGTTTAAGTAGATATTCCTGAAGATTTTGTTGTGCTTTATTAACAAACCTGAAATGGTTTCCTGCTACATAGTTTCAAAGCATAGTTAGCAACATAGCCCAGTCTAGTGCAGAATTAACTGAGATATTTGTGAGTTATGTAATAGAGCAGTACCCTTTTAGTGCAAACAACAGCTTTTGAAATCATGCTTCATATGGTTAAATATTCATTCTATGGACACTGTTTTGACTTTTCACAGGAGATCTAAATGAGCTAGCAGAAGTAATCCACCATCATATCCCAGAAGCAAAATTAATTGAAAGCATTGGTCAGGAACTCATTTATCTGTTGCCCAATAAAAACTTCAAACAACGATCTTATGCCAGTCTCTTCAGAGAACTGGAGGAAACATTGGATGACCTGGGACTCAGCAGTTTTGGAGTTTCGGACACACCACTTGAAGAGGTAACAGATTAAAATAGCTACTGACCTCACCATAAGCAGCCAAAGTGTTTACTAAGACTATTCCTGTTCTTAAAGATTTAGTTCCTAATTCCTAATATGTCCTTCAAAATCTAGTCCCATAAGCTGTGGCACACTAAGAAAATCTTTGAGATGGGTCTAGAGAAAGGATCCAACGCTTAATTCATTGTAGCCTTGTGAAGCCTGATCCATTAGCCTAAAATGCATCCTTTTTTTTGGTTTTTTTTAGTATATTTATTCTTTCATTTATTTTTTGAAGTATTTCATAAGAGACCTCTGATTGTGTAGTAATACAAAGTACTGAAAAGGTATACAAATTTTCTTCTTTTATATTAAAGGATGATATATGGTGTTCTGAAAGTCAGGTTATTGTAACTATTGTTTTCCTAACCAGAAAATATATTTCTCTGTGGCAGGTTTTCCTAAAGGTCACAGCGGAAGCTGATCCCGAAATGCAAAAAACAGGTATAGGTCCAAAAATCCATATTTGATTAACTGTTCTTGAGACTGCTTTTTATTCTGAACACTTTGTAAAGAGGAGTTTCAGAAGTTTCAGTCTTTTATGTGTTCTTGACAAAATAAATATAGTCAGCAAATATCTGTTTTTAGGGGCTGACATGATACCTCAAAAAAGAGATTAAGTCAGCAGAAAATCTTGTATTTAGCTTGGATGAGATCCTTAATTATACAAATAAAAGTGGAGTGTTGAGCACCCAAATGTCAACAGTTTTAGTAGTTGTATAAAAAGTACTTTGCTGACTATTAGTCCATAAACTACATAGATGATTAAATTGTTCATCCTGCTGAGTAAGAGGAGAGTTAACTTATATGATGTTACTAAATACAACCACAGTGCAACAGTTGTAATTAAAACAATCTGGAGATACAATATATACAGTTGGTAAAATCTGGACCTCATTAAAATGTCTGTTCTGCTTTATGTATGGAAGACAAAGTGTCTTCTCTGATGCTTCTCATCTTAACCTAGGAGATACTCAAGAAAATGGTTCTGCTCTTGACAAAACACCTACTGAGAACAAACCATCTGAACAAACTGCCCTCAAAACAAATGACACTTCTCGAATGCCAGTAGGCAGAGCAGGGGATCAAAATGAAGGCAAAGGGTCCCGACAGTATAAAGGCTTTCAGCTTGTACATCAACAGATCAAAGCACTGCTCATCAAACGCTTCCACCATGCCTCCCGCAGCTACAGGGACTTCCTAGCACAGGTATTGACTGACTCGTGTTGTTCTTGAGTCTTTCCCCAACATTCTCAACACTGTCTTTCCAGCAATGATGGCCCTACAGAAAGCAATAGAGGTGCTGCAAATGAGTAACAGTGCAATTATGATTCCAACTCTTCTGTCTCTTTTCTTTCTACCTAGAGACTACCAACTGCACCAAGTTCATGATTCTATCATTACTAGCCCAGCATTTTATTTTTAAAGTAATACGGTTCTATGACAACCAGAATTTTAAGCAAAAGCACTGGAAATTAAATTTTTGATGTTCAGGAGTTAAACTAGACTGGATCTGTGTGTTCCTGCTTTCCTTTGTTTACATATATTATGGGGTGTGTACAGTGTCACTCTACAACATTTATACAATAACCTAATATGAAGTTTTTGTGTTCCCTGCAGGTTGTTCTCCCTGCTAGTTTTGTGTTGCTGTCTCTAGTACTTACAGTCATTATTCCTCCATTTGGAGAATATCCCGCCTTAACATTACATCCTTGGATCTATGGACAACAGTTTACTTTCTTCAGGTAAGAGGAACCACTTAAAGTACCTTTGTCACACATTCGCCTTTTCCTCTCTAGAGTTTAACATTGTGGTGCCCTATCCCACTGCTTTTTTCTCACTCTGTGTGATGTAAGAAAAGATTCACTTCACTGGAATCAGTAGATTTAAAATAGCTTGAAATTGGTGCACATTCATGGAGAATACAGCTGCTAGTACATCTAACAAATAGTCTTTCAAATATCTTTGTAACTTCTGTATTCTCCTCTTCCTACCTGAATTCAGGACCTCAACACTTAAAAAGTTACATATCCTAACAGGAGATCCAGGCCTCTGCAAATGAAAATGCAGAATACGTTTTTCATCTTCTGATTACTGACTGTGACAGTGCTGGGAGAATAGCAATGAGTGTTAAAGCTTTTTTTGAAGAATGCTACTATTGGACTTTGTCAGAAGTCAGCTTGAGTATTAGGGTGTAAGAACCATTGCCTGTCAACCACCTCAGAACATTCTGTGTTTTTACATAAATAATGAAACAATTGAATTATCAGCATTTGGAGGGGGATAGCTGGTAGTGCCATATGGCTGTCCTTCTCTAATTGCCATGTATATTACAGTACAGTACAATTGTTTGAAAAAATATTTTATAGAGAAATTCCCATCTTATTCCCTTAGCAATGAACGTCCTGGCAATGAGCAAATGGTCTCCCTTACTCATGCTTTCTTGAATAAACCAGGATTTGGAATTCGCTGCATGAAGAATCAGCCTCTTTTGTAAGTTGCTAGCTAATTTCTCTTGAATGAGATCCTCGCAGGGTAGTTCTAGTGGAACTTGAGTAGTGAAACAAGAATGAATTGGCTTGACTCTTCACAAGACCCAATGCTTCAGCTCTGTTGTTGGCTATATCTAATATTGGATCAAAAGTAACAAACAAATAGCAAGATAACACTGCCACTGGATTGAGAATGATTCAAAGTGTTCAGTACAACTGACTGGAAACCAAGCTTCTCGTGTAGCTTGATATTGAGAGTGAGGCAGCCTTGACATTTATGTCAGTAGGTCAGTGACCTCAGGCCCAAATCTTCTCAGCTTCCCTGGCACTTCCCTTCAGGTTCCTCCAGTTCCCATTGGTGTGTTAGGAAGCAACTTCAACATTCACTCAGATTGTGAAGTAGCAACAGGACTGTGCCCATGATTTGAAATTAATCTCATTCTGAAGTGAGACAACATTAGAAGAACTCCAGTTTTTGTTGTCCTACCTGACTTACTCTGACTTTTGTCCTACTTTGGAGCCATTTGTCGCTGGCTTGCTATGCTTTGACATTTGTTCCCTTTCCCCTGACTCTTTCCCAGCCATGATATCCAGCAATTTGATCCTTCTGGTTGTCCTCTCTTCACCCCTTCCTCTCCTTTACCTAGTATGGCAGAATCAAAGAGGAAATTTTTAAAAAAGAAAAGATACATGAGAAAGGAAAATGGTAGTTTCTTCACAAAGATACATCCAGTGCAGATTGATACATCCAGATGGATCAAACACATTCCCCTTGTTCTTTCAGTGTCCTATCCACAAACTGAAGGCAGTAAACTGCCTTCAGAGATGTGGGGGGAAGCTGTATTTATTTGTGTGTACCAAATATTCTAAAATGTTTTTCTTATTCAAAACTCACAGGCTGAGGGCTGAGGGGGGGAATATCTGCTTAGAGAATTGTGCTTTTAAGGATTTGTGAGTTCTCATGGAGCATTATCTCTGCACAGCTTAAAGCTCTGTTCCTCTCCACAGGAACTACCCATGCAATAATACACCAACTGCCTGGAACACACCTGCTGTTCATCCTAACCTAAGCAGCCTCCTGCAGAGCCAAGAGTGGAGCCCTGAGAATCCATCACCTTCCTGCAAGTGCAGCTCTCACAAGAAACTCACTATGCTGCCAGAATGCCCTGCTGGTGCAGGAGGCCTCCCACCACCACAGGTTGTGAACTTGTGCCATAAACCTTTGTAGAAAAGTTTCATGGCAAGTGCTGGAAAAGGGATCAATGTCTAAGTACCTTGCCATGCTAACAAGGAAGGAGTTGAGTACATTCTGTTTCAAGAGGGCAAGGGTTACTGGAATCTGAAATTCATTTTCAGTGGTGGTTGAAAATCTTGCACATTGTCTAGGTTTGAAAGACAGGTATCTGCTAAGGAGGGGCAGGACCTCCTTAGGAAATGTGGAATCCAAATCCCCTCCCTCCAAATTATTATAATTTAAGAAATTAAAGGGGCTTTCAGGCAGAGTTACGGGATAGGGATAACAGTTCTTTACTAGTATTTCTAACAATGCAAACAAACAATAACAATTATAGCTACGATACCA
>VZUI01085112.1:0-165584 GCA_013401135.1 Cettia cetti
AAAAAAAAAAAAAAAAAAAAAAAAAAAAAAAAAGGCCAATTCAGTTAGAATAACCTAAATGGGAACCTTTGTCTTCAGCAGCTGACCTGCCACTTGCAGTATGTTCAATTATTTTTGCAGACACTAAAAAGAGTTAAAATTTCTTTTTAGTCACTGCACATATGAATACCTCCTCGACAGCCAGCTCCACATGTGGAATGGAGCAAAAATGTGCATAAGTGAGGGTGGGTTCAAGCCCAGAGAAACTTACAACCACAACAGAGCAGACAAAGAAAAAGTCATTGCTTTACAGGCAGAGGAGCAGCAATTTCAGTAATGAACACTACTAGTGAGTCAAAACAGTCATGACTGCCCACTTGAGTAGTTGAGCACAGCTGGTTCACTTAGAGCAAATTATTTGACATGGGTTTAATTAGAATAATTATCAGTAGCAATGGGAAAGAGCAAATATTTTGTGTATGGGCCTACAGGGGTTAAGTGTTCAAGAAAGATTCATATAGCTCCTGTAACTAAACAAAAACACTGGAAAAATGAGAAAATTACACACAGATGTATGAGGACAGCAGATGGCCACAGGAAAAAAAACCCACGTGTGGAACTTGAACCTTTACGTTTCATCACTAAACAGGCATTTTAAAAATGTTTAGGTTCACTTGATTGTCTCATGGGAAAGCCATACAGTGCAGTATGTCAAATTTCCTTCACAAACAAACATGGCATCTTATCAAAAACTCTGCTTAGACTAGAAAGAGAGGTGGAAGAAGGGGGACTCATGTTAAATACCAAGAGCAGTACTAAGTACCAATCCCCAGATAGTGGACACTGAATTACATGAGAATAACAAAAGGGAGAGATTCAATACCCCACACTAGAAGTACATGATATACTTTGCCCAATACTAGTAGCATCCTTCAAGTGAAACAAATCCAGGCTTTGATCCAGCACCGGAGAGAACTCTGTATGACTCCTAATGCAGACATTTAACCTACAATGTCTGTATTTTAGCAGCTCATACTAATGAGCATGAGAATGCCGGCCAACACCAAAAAACTCCTGTTTTAAAGGATAGTTGCAATAGAGAGATTAAAAAAGCATAGCTTCTCAAGGCTCTGATACAACAGGCAGGTTTATAAATATACATGTATGCAGAGAAATGTTGTAGTAAACTCACTGGAAAGAAAGTGCTTTGAAAAAGCTGTGCTCCTTCCAGTACTTTTGGACATGCAGTGTTGTTAGAAAAATGGCTCATCTCCCAAACTGTTCAGCACTGTATAGAGAAAGCAAAGTTTTCATAGCCCTATCAGGCTCACCAGCTAAGGTACTGAACACAGACTTGACAAAAAAAAGAACTGAAAAGGTCAACTTGGAGGCTACATCACAGCTTAAAAACTGAGAAATGACTGAAATTAAAGAACAACAAAAAAAAAAAGTTGGGTACCAAACTACACTCACTGACTGTATTTCTTCAAGTTAGCTGAGATCTGCTTACTTTTGAAGATGCCCCCATATTGAATATTCCATAAAGATGCCACTTTGGACAACTAGCTACCTACTATCTCTCTGAAGTTTGTGTTTTTAAGATTTTTCCACCTAGTAAGATCCAACCTACCTGCCCATAGTTGTCTATGCCAGTTACTAATCTATTTAAGTTTAATAAATCAAAAGCTGTCCTTAGGGACTGGCCAAGGGTCGTAAGTCCTTCAGCTTGAAGGTTTTTCAGCTCATTCATAAACGTTGCATGGTTTTCCTTCCAGCCAGCCTGCAAAGAGAAACGTGAGAAGATTCTACATATACAAGTTTCGCTTTCCTGTTAGGCTACAGAAAGCCTTCCCTGCTGCATGCAGCTCACTACAAATGCTAACAAAACACCTCAGAAGTTAGTAGTATTTGATGTTGCCCCCAAAAGCCTGAAATGATTAATTTCTCCTAATCCTTAGAACTCCCCATTTACCAAATGAGCATTTTTTATTTGTTCCAGGGGACAAATTTATTTGAGGACACCGGTGCCCAAACCTTAAAGCTGTTTACATCATCCTCCCAGAGCCCTGCCCAGATGGAAGCAAACTGCGCTGCGAAGCGACCTCCAACAGGTTCACCGTCCTGTGTCATGTGGACCCACCGCCCCCTTCCCCCGCGCGGTACGTCCCCCGCCCCCTCCGCGGCGGGGCCGGGGAAGTGCCGTCCCCTTCCGAGTCCGGGACTCTCCGGGCTGAAGTCGGTCCTTCCCCCGGCTCGCCCCTTCCAAGCCGAACTCTCCTTGGAGTTGCTGTCACTTCTCCCAACTTGAATAAATATCCCCCACAGTTCATTGCTGCTCGCACACACCGCACAGGGGAAAAGCGTCGGCCATGTTGATGTCAGCGCCGCCGCCGGAGCCCGTGTGTGCCGCGCTGCCCCGGACCGCCGGCAGCCGGGGCGAGGCTGGCGGGGGGCGGACGGGCCGGAAGGAGGCCGGGGAGGAGGGGGGGGTGAGCGGGGGTTACCTTGATAGCGTAGGGAGGCTCCTCGAAAGTGACCAGCATGTACCTGTCTCCCCTGCTGGCCGGGTCCCGGGCTCGGAGCTGCGGCGGGGGACAAAGCAGAGGGTGAGCCGAGAGGCGGCGCCGCCGCTGGAGCCCCCCGGCTCGGCCCGGCCCTCCCCTCCCTCCCCGCACACACACGCACTCTCGCTCTCTCCCGCCCGCGCCCCCGGCCCAGGCAGCCCCCCGCTCCCTGCCGCCCCCTCCCCTCCCCGCGCAGTCACTCTCGCTCGCTTTCTCTCGCCTCCTCTCGCAAGGCAGAGCCCGGTACCTTCATGAAAGTCTCTACAGCGCCTTTGGCTATGTCCAGATAGGTGGTGCCCAGATGGGTGCGCTGGTTCATGGAGGCGGACGTGTCTATCAGGAAGAGTAAGATGGGCATAGTGCGGAGGGGCCGGCGGCCGGACGGCTACATGGAGAGCGGGCGGGGGACTGAGGGGAGAACCGTGGGGGGAGGCGAGGGGAAGGGGGAAGAGAGAGGAGAAGAAAACGGGGGACGGGAGAGGAGTAAGTGGCTGTGAGTGCTGTGCACAGGGAAGGGCGCCTCCCCGCTGCCCCTCTGCCGAGGCGGGGGGGAAGGGGGGGCAGCCCTGCCTGCCCTGCCCTCCTTTGTGTGAGGGGCCTGCTCAGCCCAACACAGGCTGGTTTATGAGGGAGAGGCGGATAGGGCTGCGCTGCTGGCTAACCTTCCCCCCACCACCACCTTCCTCCTCCACCGCCGCCCGCCCTCCCCTCCCCCTGTTGATGTTACTCAGAAGTTTCAGGCGGAGCAGCCGCGGCCCCGCCACCCCGGCACTTTCTCGCTCTGACTGAGGCGCTTCCTCGCTCGCCGCCCGCTTTTAAGGCAGCCTGGGTAGGTCGGCCCCGCCCCTCAAGGACACGTCCCCGCCCCACGTGACTGCCTCCTGTCTCCACCATAGGGCCCCGGTAACCGCTCATTAGCATATTCAAATCGGCGGGGCGGCCGCGGGCGGCGGGGGCGCGCAGGCGGGGGCGCGCAGGCGCAGTGGCGGGTGGGGGGGGCTGCCGGCTGGGGGACACGGGGCAGGGCGGGGAGCGCCGGTGCTCGCATGGACGCGCCCCGTGGATGCGCTCCAGGCGCCGGGGATGCGGAGGGGCAGCGCGGGCGGGACGGGAGGGACGGACGGGGGGAGGGATCTGTCGCCACCGCCCCTCTCGCTGAGCTATTTCGAGGGCTGCGGGGTGACGCGTCCCTCCGGGGCAGCGCCCTGCCCTACCCGCCCGCTCGGGAAGGGCGGGGGGTGGCCCCTGGGGAGCGCCGGGCCGGGCCGGCGCGGTAACTCTGGCGCTGGCGGCTCGTCGCCGCCGGGAGCGGCGGGTGAGTCACGGGGGTGGGAGGGAAGGAAGGAGGGAGGGAAGAGGGCGGGCGCTACCCTCGCCCCGTCTCCGGGCGCCGCCGCTCTCCTTGAGGCTGCAGGAAGATCCCCACCTGCCCCCGCAGCGGGTCCTGTCCCCTCGCCGGGACGAGGGGAGTGCTTTAGGGGCTCTGGGTGACCTGTGCTGCAGCCCGATGCCCGCGCAGCCCCTCCGGAGAGCCCCGCCGGCCCCGGTGCCGAGGGAGCGGAGGGGTCGCCCCTCAAGGGAACTTCGACTCCTGGCAGGCAGCACAGACCTCGCCTGTCGTGTCCACTGGGTTTAGGATGGAGAAAACGGTCCGGTACCATTTTGATGATGAATTCCCAGAGACACGGTCTGGCCTTTCACTCGATCCTTAGGAAAAAAAAAAAAAAAAAAATTGGCTAGCCTTAGCTGTGACCTTTTGCCTTCCATACGGGCAGTGATCAACAGCTAAGGTTTCTTTCGTCCATACTAAGGCACTCCAAATTTATTTCTCTACAGATCTTGTGATTATGGAGTGTTCTAACCAATTAATGACGAAGATCTCTGTTCTCAGTGTTTTGGCGATTTGTTAGGGTTTGGGGGTTTTTTCCACAGCAATTGAGTCTACTGTTTCTGCTCACAGCTTTGGAGCAGTAACTGCAGAGCCATTTCTTAGCATAATCTGTTGAGAATGCTCAGCTTCCTATCTGATTTTTTTTTTATCCCTGATCCAGCTGATGTGCTCCCACAGCTACTGCTCTAGAAGGTTTAAAGTCACTGTGCTCCTTCCTTCTCCCAAGATAAAATTGGCACTGTTCTGGCTTGATTCATCGTGGCAATTTTTCTGGCAAGATTTTCAGGCAAGATTTCTGTCTTGTTAGGCAAAAGCTTGTTTGGGCTTTTTTTTTTTTTTTTTTTTTTTTAAGACTAATGGAAGATTAGTGTTTCTAGGAAGAGAGAGGGATAGAATCACATTTCCACTGCAAATTGATATTGGCAATAAGGCATTCTTATGCCTTCGAGCAGCTTATTTTGACTTTCCTGTTGCTGCTGCACCTGTGACCTGTACCATCCTTTCTTAGGCTTTGGGGTGAAATCAAGGACACTTCCTTTCAGCCCAGTTTACCATTCAAGCCATTAAAGTATCTCCAATCTTAAGGACCCTGGGAGAGCTGGGAAGCCATCTTTGGAGTTGGTGCAGGCCAAAATACAGCAACTTTGGAAGTAACTTCCTTTTCTGTGATTATTTCTCACTGTGGATCATATTACTGGTGGTAAGAGTGGCCAAGCTCATGTGCGCCCAGTGGCTCTTGAGCTGCTTGTATCTTTCCAGCAGTTCAGTATTAGAGCTCCAGCAGCGGTGCTTGGTCTCATGAACTGTGGCAAGGCAGTTCTGGTACAGGTTCTACTGTTTAATCTGCTCCTGCCAGAGGGAGAAAACCAGCGGGTGCCACAGAGCCCACATTGTTGGGTTACCCTGGAATCCAGCTGCATGCCAGTCCCTGTTACACAATAAAACATTTGGACTATCAGAGAGGCTTGATTCACAGCCATTTTCACTCCCCAGAGGTATCTTGGGACACCTCCTGTCTCCTCTGGTCCCTAAAGAAAGTTAAAGGTATCTTCTGCAGCTCCTAAGGTCAGCCATACTGGCTGCTGTAAGAGTAGTAATTATCTCCCCAAGGTGGTGGGATTCAAGTTGTAGGCCGTGGTGCTGCTTTAGCAAATCATGCCTTGGGATTAGTAATTTCGTTTGGGAGTAATGTGGACTGCGTGTATGATGATGACCTTTAATTGCTTCCTTTTAAATTTCTGAGATAGGCACATTGTTCAGACATACCATATTCTATTTGTATGTTTCTGGTATTTCATTGACCATCCTAATAAAACCATCATCACTTTCATGTGTAAAGCATTATGCATCTTCTTGGGAAACATCTGAAAAATGGGAAACTTCTGGAGTGGCTCCTACTCCAAAGTGCTGGAAAAGAGGCATTTGAGAGTCTTTGCCATACAAGAAAATGTCATGGTGAAAGGCAGCCTGGGCCATGAAGACTGCATAAATCCTGGAAGGCCGTTTGGAATTTTTATGTTTTGTTGCCAGAAAATGAAGAGAGATCAGGGAAAAAGCCATGTTCATTCATGGTGGTAGAATCAGTTATAAACCAGGATGGATTCTGAATCAACTGAAAATTGCAAGCTGTAGGCATGCTGTAACTGTATTGCCAATGCAAGAGGAAGGTGAGACCAAAGCAGCTGGCCCCACTCTACCCCTGGTTCCCTCAGCTCTGGTAATTATCTCTGATGGAAGAATCCCACAGACGAAACTTATACACAGTTCCAATGGGATTTATAGGAAACTAATTTACTGTACTTTTCTGTATGCTTTTTGCTGTTATCTTTGAGGCCATTTGGAGCATTCAGTCCTTCCCGCTCTTATGCATCTTACATTAAATCCATGTTAGAGCTGCTGTAGGGCAGAATCACGGCTGGGGGTGTGGCGTCTGTGTTAGGCATTGGTACTTTGCTGCTGAAAGCTGGCCAATTTGATTAATATTGAGAAAGATTCTTTCAAAGACAGGTAATCAACCCAAGCCTTAAGTGAGCATCAGCCTCTTGATGTGAGAGTCATAATGGCTGGTACTGCCATCAGAGTGGCATTTATAAGTCTGTGTGGGAGAGTGGCTGCAAAGGAACAAACCCCGGTGATATTAGTGCTTATGCTCATTACTGGCAGAGCTGACACAACTGAGCAGGGAGAGAGAAGCTGCCGCTGAAAACAGATGCATCTTTTACTTTTTTTTTTTTTTTAATATGGTGGGCAAAGTGACACCCCATGCACAGTGCAAGTAAGCCAATTCTACCTTTTCTCCTGAGTCAAGATGAATCATTTCAGCAAACTTCTGGCTGGAGGAATACTCTTGCTGTCCTCATGATGCAAAAGATTCCACCTGCTTCCATACAGGTTTGTATTTCTTGTACATCCATGAGGAAGCATGAATGTATATGTATGTCTAAGAATATTTGTTTTCTCATCTTCAGAGAATAGGTGGTGTCCATTTGGGGACAAATAAGGTAGTATTGAAGGTGCAGAATTACTTTATTGTACTTTATTTGAATGCTAAGTCAATAAACAGAGAATCAAATGTAAGTGTAAAAATATACCTAAACCCCCCCATTGTATGAAAAAAGCTGAAGAGCATTCTTCTATCAGTAGGTGTTACTGTGTTTTTCATTAAATAGCTTCTTCTCCAAGCTGATGTTTCTGAGATTTTTGTTGCATATAGTGTTGGCCTTATTTTGTCCTAAATTTCAGGCTTGAATGGAAGATGCTGTGTTAATGACCTTCAAGCAGGTGTGAGAACTAAAACTGAAAGTATAACTTTTCTCTCTCTCTCTTTTTTTTTTTTAATTGTCTTTCTCCTCAATATGGAATTATTTTCACAAATAAAATTTCCATATCTTAGTCAGTCCAGGTCCTAATGATACAGGGAAATTTTTCCGAGCTTCCTTTAGAATACATTTCTGTAGGCTCTTAGATTGTCATTGTTAAGTGCTCCCCCCCCATTTAACAGTTATGTTTTCCATTTCCTAATTTATTTCTACTGCATATAATTAAAACATATATCTTTATACAGCATTCTGAGTTTCAATTTATCTTTTATTACCTTTTTTTTTAGTCTTCCGTCAGCCATGTTCTGTGCATTCAACTTGCTTTTTGCTACAAATAAAATTTTATCATTTACTTGTCTTGCATACATGGCAGCATATATTGTTGGGGGGTTTTGTTTTGTCCTGTTGGGTTTTTTTGTACTAGTTTCAATGCAGTGGGGTTTGACCCTGATTTTTTTCCTCTTCCTGGAATTCTTACATAAGATAAACTGATTAAAGCTTTTAATTCAGGCAACCTAGGTAAATAGAAAACTTTTTTATGTATATTCTAGGACTTGAATGAGGATGCCTATTTTTCCAAGATTTGCAGAGGCAGCTGTCTTCCTTTGAAAATAGCACCTTTTAGAAGGCTGTACTTTTGGTTCCCTAGCACCAGAACACAGTGAAACTACATCTCTCTGCAGAACAATGACCTCTAAAAGAAGTGGCATTCTGGCTTCTCTTGGCCCATCTTCAAAGACAGCCCTCTTTTTCATTGTCCATCCATTGGGAAACCCAGAGAATAGCTTTTGAAGCTTCCTAGGGATTTTTGTATTCCCCACCACCCCTCCAGTCATCCAAATCCCTTGCTGTTTCCTGGCTTGGGAGTTGGAAGCACAGTGAAGAACAGTGTACCATCCAGGGGAAGGACAGTTAATGTGGAAATACAAGGAAGTGGGTACAACAGAGTTGGACAATGGAGTTTGATAAAGCTTGTTTTCTAACTCTGCAGACTGAATGTGAGTATTTGTGAAGTACTTAGGTACTTCCAAATAAAGTTGTGATGGAAGTGCACAGTAAGATTATTTTCAGAGAAAAAACCTGATCTCTTTGAGGTCATCTGGCCATGACAGCAGAATTCAGTCAGTTAATGATGGAGAGGTTGCAAGGCATCTGAATAGAAGATAAGGAGGGTGTTGTAATGAAATAAACTGTGTTTGATATATGTTTTTTCTGTACTATTACTGGCCATAGATTGAAAGGTCTTCTAGACTATGCACTGTCTTCATATGTATTTAACAGTGTTTAACAGAGCAAGACCTCTCCTATTTGGGACCATGGGAGAATATTAAATATAATATGGAAAAAGCTACTTAAACTTTTCAAAATTACAGTTGCAACAAGGTAGCACACATGAGAATTCAAATAAAATTGCAGTTCTTATTTATCCTTCCTGATGTGTTACATTGCTCCTTTCACTTAAGTTTGGGTTCTGGTCAAGGACAAAATCCTGTCTCAGCTCTGGGCCTTTAAATTTATTCTGTGTCCTGAGTATCTAAGCTGGTGCATCAACATCCAAAGGGAACAGAGAACACTCTCCAGCATAAACACCCTCTAGCATACAATAAGGTCTCCCTCCCTCCCTCCCTCCCTCCCTCCCTCCCTCCCTCCGATGCTGGTGGCAGCAACCCATTTGATTACTGATATCACCAGAATGTCCAGGAAAGTATCAGTACAGACTTCTCAGCTTCCCACTGGTCCCCAGGTCATGAACACAGGAGGAATCTTCTGCATTCACTAAACCAACAGGTTTGAGAAGACTTTTCCATGTTATGCCAGGGGAAAAAAAAAAAAAATCTCTTGTCAAAATGGCCAGAGATAATAGTTAGGTCTATTGAAAGTTTAAGATCATTTGAAGCAATCTGCGTGGTTTGGAGGATTAATCCTTCCTCCACACAAATATCTGTAAAAATGTTGCCATGCAGGCTTTTCTCAGGATGACAGGAGCAGAACTATTATACTTCTCCTCTACAACACCACTTTTAAATGATCCTTGGGGTGGTTGTTACAGCCAGGGTAACCTTCCTGGGGCATTGATGCTTTGCCTGTACCCACTCACCTGAGCAGTCCCCTGTCACTGTTCCAGTGATTGCTTTTGTTCCTTCCTCCAAGCATTCCTTCTTGCCTTCACTACCAAGTTTCATTAGCCCTGGAATTCATATCCTTCCTGAAGTGCTGGACCTTCCTGCACATTTCATAGCATAGCAACCTAACTCCATTACCATGGATCCCAGACACACGCATGCAGAATTTATCTAACTAATCAAGCAGCTAAGGGACACAAATTTCAGCTACAGTCAGCTTGGATTATAAAGCACTTACAGCTAAAAGGTAGCCTACAAGCACTTCTCAGGGAGTCAAAGCAATGAGTTGGGGGGCTTTTTTGTTTGTGTTTTGTTTGGTTTGGATTTTTTTAATGGCAAATGTAATGTGTGTAGTCCTGGTAAGCAGACAGAATTATTCATTCATTCTTAAGCTTTTTTCCACTGAGGTATCACACCTGCATGTGGTATTTGAGAGCTGGGAGTTCTTTCTTTAAAATATTGCCTCATTGTAGAGGTTTTTGTCCAACCTTTACTCTGAATGTGATTATTATGCATTGCCATCTTTTGCCCAAAATCAAAATACACTCTAAAATAAAGATGCACTCTGTTGCTCCCTGCAAAGCAGCTGGCTGATGACTGATGTTGAATGGAATATGGACCAGTTGATCTTTTTCCACTTAGCAGTTAATGAAAACTTAATCAAATCTCAACTAGTAGCTAATCGGAAATCTCTACAAAAGCCATCTATAAAGCACAGACATAGGTCCTCCAGAATACAATTAAAGCCTCTCATCCAGAGAGGAAATCTGTCATCTGTACTTCATGCCTTCAAGGACCTATGTCAAGGTGTTTGGGACTGTTGCTGAGCATGTAATTCAAAAGATGCAATTAAAATGAAGTGAGAGGATTTTTTTTCTTTTCTACTTCTATGTGCCCATTGAAGCCCTGATGTAAGGCCTGTTTGTCATAGAAAATTTTAGTGGGCAAATCTGTCCTGCACCAATTTGCAGAAAAATAGCGTCTCGTTTTATAAATATTTCAAATGAGAAGGAAGGACACCTAAAACACAGCTTTGAAAATTGCAAAAGGATCGTTCTTACTGAGTTAGAGACTACAAAACCATTTCTCATTAGGAAAATGTTAGAATTGACTTGAGACCAGCTTATAGCGAACCCTGAATTACAAGTGTAACCTTTTTTCATAACAACATCCTTCACCAAGCACTGCTATTTTTGTCAGTGATGAGTTCTTTTGTTGTTGGAGATGGCTTTCAATTTCATGATGTTGCAATCAGAAAGCCTTGAATGTTTCAGGATCAGTTCTAATATTTTCCTGTTGGTAAGCCATTTTTAAGACAACATACCATTTATGGTCATTTTCCAAACATGGGGCCAGAATAAAAAGTCCAAGAAAGCCCTTCCATAATTCATGTTGACAGTAAGTGTATGCTTCTCCAGATCTGGCAGAGTGTGTGTGTGTACACCAGTCGTGTGATAAGTGTAACATTTTCTCTGAGTTTCTCCTGGTCTTTTCCTCTTTTAAGGTATGTCTGTTTTCTGTTAGTCTGTTTTCTTAGGAACTTGACACTGATACATGCATTTCTGTTTTCTGGTTTGTGTGACTTGTGAATAAAGCTAGCAGTGATTTATATAACTGGGGTCTCAAAGACTGAACTTAAAAACACAAAGGCAACAAAACCCAGGCTTTTAACTGTTATATCTATTCCATTACTCTTCAGGGTTTGTAGGTTGATTTTTTAAAAATTTTATTTTCCTTGATCAATTCTTATTTTTCTTCATGTCTTCCACTTCAGGTCCTCTTTATCTTCTCTTTCAGAAAAAAGTTACAATATGTTCTTCTTGACATTTGTGCTTAGATATAGCTTATCTGCTTAGATACGGCTGTCCTCAGCTGGCCAAGAGAAAAAAAGCCAAAACTACTAATTTGCCCTGATGAGTGTTTTCATTCTTTCCTTTCTCAATGACTGGTTGCGTTGCATCCTGGGCTTCTGCAGCAGCTAAGTAGTAACTCCTGATGTCAGAATAACTCCTAATTCCAAAGGTTGACGCATATCATTTGAGCTCTTATTTCAGAGGTAAATGACAGCCCTTTAACCCAATTATAGTCCAGTGTGGCATAATTGGACTCATTTGTGATCCTTTACCAACTGGCTACTGCAGTTAATTTATGAAAAATGGAGCAGTATTCCTTTTTCAAGGGGAATTAGAGTCTATTATGCTTTAATTTATACATTGTTTAGAATGATCCAGACTCTCCCTACCTTAGCACCAATTTTTCCTTTTCTGCATCTGCTCATTGTTTCCTAATTCCCTTTTATTATACTGAAATCTATTATTTTTGTGTTAATATGCTTTATAGTAGTTTTCACTGAGACATTTGGAGTTTTTACTTTTGTCACAGTGTCCCTCTAATTAACATGGCCAATTTTACTATAATGTCAATTACTTTGTGGAGTATATAACTGTAATTGTGACCATGATCTAAATCTGTTCCTTATTGCACTGCTAGCAATACTGCCACTAGCAACAAACTTCCCTGTAATTCTGACACTGAAGTGAATTTCTTCCCAACTGGCAATAAGAAAGTCTTACACAGCTCTTTCTCTGCTTGAGTTTTCTGTTTTCTGGATTGTGAAATTATCCTCTGCATAATTCAAGAACAGCTTCATGATCTATGTTTGGCAGAATTTGTTACCCAACAGATGTCTGGACAGTTAATGACCTCTGTAAGTACAGCCCTGTGATTTCTTGCTACTGATGGTCCAAGAATTTTTAATCTATTCTGCTACAAGTCAGCACTTGAGCAGCATGTCACCTCTTCATATGAAAAAAAAGCATAAAATGTGTATAAATTTTCTTTTCAGAATTTTGATGCCTAGTCAGAAATGGTATTTTCCCCTCATTTTCTTCTGAGTCTTTGTTCATGTATATGTACGTGCAATGCACAATGCACATAGCTCCATATTTTTCCTTGGCCAAAATTGAAGGACATTAATGAAAACCCCTGAAATTAATCAAAATATAGTTTCAGAGTAAAAGTACTCCCATAAATACAAGTCAGATCTCACACTGCACACCTTTAAGTTGGAGAAAGGGCAGATACCTAAATAGGTTTATGGTAGCAAAGCCTTTTTGACTGTTGCTTTTACACATAGTAAAATGTTGTCTTACAAGAGGATTTGAAGGCACTGGAGTGATGTGTTCACAGTATGAAATCATGCTGCAGCTGCACAACCATTCCTTCTTGCCTCTTCCCCATTCAGATCAGTTTCTAGCCCATCCCTGCAAAGGAAAGTTGTCCTAGTTTCTCCTCTGGATTGGGGTTTTTTTCTGTTCAGTTATTGGAACTTGTGAGAGGAAAATTGTCAGGCAGGATTGTATCAAAGAGGAGGTAAGAGAGTCCCTAACATCTGGCACTCATCTCCCAGAGGAGGGAGTCAAGGAATTGAATGCTGATTGATACAGGTCCAGTCAGACATCCCTGTGAAGATATTCTGCAAGCCAGGTGCTGAAGTCCCTAGAACATAAATCTGCACAGTGAAGTGCTTGAGAGGATGTACTTCAATGTGTGCCACTGTGAGGGAGAGAAATTGGGCTGCCTGCATACAAGATCTCCTCTAGCAGTTGGGGTCCTGGCAGCTGCCTGGGACTGTCACCACATAGTTCCTGAAGTGCCAGGAAGTTTGCGAGATGCCTCACTGGTACCAGCTTCTGCAGTGGAAGGGTTGTTGTGGCTAAACTGCTGGATTGGAAGGTACCAAAACCCTGGAGAAAGCTCCATCAGCTGGATCTACACTGGTAAGGTTCAGAAGCCAGTGCTCTTGCATTCTATGCAGAACTCTTGCAATTGATGTATAGGCAGATTACCTTGCAATTTTGGCATGAAACTCCTGGCAACCTCTCAGATAATACATGGATCTGGCTTGGAGGAGGAGTCATTTCCTCAAAAGCAATTTTACATCATCACTTTCGGGTGAAGAAGAAAATGTTGGGGGTTTTTTTGTTTGTTTGTTTTGTTTTGTTTTCATTTCTGTTTGTGGTTTTGTGTTTGAGGATTTTTGCTTGTTTGTTTAAGTATGTGCCTACTTCTGGTTTTCTTCAGATGGAGATACCTGTTTCCAACACTCATTCAGTACAGTTTAAAGGGTCTTTACATGTTCTAAATTATTACCTATCCCCTTCTCCAATGTCTTCTCACTTGAACACTTTGCGAGACATGGCCAATTCTTATTGTTTCTTGTCATGGTTCACTGGCAAATAACTATTGCCCTAGTCCATTCCTGTTACTGGGAACTGATCTAACATGCCAGAAAAGTTTTGACTTCAAGCGCATTGTCTGGCCTCCTATGGAATATTTGAGCACCTTTATCTTTTGATACTGATACCTGGTTTAGAGCCTCTGTGAAAATAGTCCCATGCTCATATTAAGCATACAATACAGAGGGTATTCTGGGGCTACGTATTAGTTTTCATTAGCCCCTGAGTTTCGGGGGCTACTGAGAAGCTACTGAGAGTGTAACTTTTTTTTTCTCCTCTCTCCCAGCTGGACTGATTCACAGGTTTTCTTTGTTTACCCATTTGGAGCTCCTTCGTGCACTTTCAGAGGTACAAGCTGTACACTCATCAGTTCCTCAGTCTTCACAGAAGTACTTTCTACTATCTTGTCAGATGATATTTTTATACAAGGAGGTCACTGAATTACAGATGAGGACATGACTGAATAATTGGTTTTGCCCTCCAAATACATGTGGCCTGTTGTCTCTAGAGCATTTCCTATTTTACAATAAAGAGTATTTCTCCCACTTTCATGAATTTTCACATTTGGTGGATGTCCTATGGTGGGCCAGTGCTTTTACACCCACTCTTGTCCCAAAGGAAGTCTCCCTAAAGCAGCTAAAATTGACTCATATATGGTTCTCTCATCAAAATCAAAGGGCACTCTGTAGATTGTGATGATAAACATATGGGCCTACTACAGTGCAAGATGTTCAAAGCAGTCAGACATTTTGGCTGCAATCTATCTAGAATAAAAATTAGCAGGAGTGGCCAGGAGGTAATCAGAACCAAATGCACTACAACATCATCCATGATAATGCCCATCTAAATGTGGCATTACTGGGATGTCTATATGTGCTCACAGGCTGAGGAAGCTCTTACCACAGTGATGGCCAGAAATGATGACTTGCCTGCTAAAAACAAGGAGGCACATAACATTGGCACAGAATAAGACATGCAAAAGTTTGATTAGACAATCTGGGATTCTTTTTTAACTCCAAATAGCCCTGCAGCAGTGAGTCATAAGTCCCTGTATACACTGAAACTTTTGCAATTTTGCTCTCAAGCTGCTTCTTGGGACTTCATTGCAGAAATCATTTTCTATGGGCGGGATGAGTTCAGCTGCCCTGCTTTAGGAACCTCAAGCTTTTAAAGCAATCATTTGTCACAGGTTTGAGTTGACAAAACTGGCAGCTTAGTGAAGGTTTCACCTATTTTTTAAGGACTCAGATGCTTCATTTGTACAATATGCAACATTCCATGTAATTGCAGTAAGGGGTAAAAATGGCTTGACTGCAAGAAAATTGCCCAGCTCCAAAAACTTTCTATTGTAAAGTATGTATTAAAATTATACCAGAGCTTTGTTAGCAGTAGCATTGCTAAGATCTTTTAGCCAAATTTCTATCAGACTTTTTGCATTTTTTAATTATTCCTTCATTCCTTCTTCAAATTATTAACAAGCAATAAGCATTTTTATGTTTTTAATAGTAGTTTATATTTTAATAGTATTTTTTTTGTGTTTTTCTCTTTGTACACTTGGATCATAGAATCACAGAATGGTTTGGGTTTGAAGGGACCTTAAAGATCACTGAGTTCCAAGCCCCGTGCCATGGGCAGGGACACCTCCTACTATGCTGGGTGCTCAGAGCCCCATCCAACCTGACCATGAACACTTCCAGGGACAGAGTATCCCCAGCTTCTCTGAACAACATGTTAGTGTCTCAACACCTTCCTTGCAAAAGGTTTCTTCTTATGCCTAATCTAAACCTACCTTCCTTCATTTTAATACCCTTGCCATTTGTCCTGCTACCACAAGCCTTGGTAAAAAGTCTCTCTGTTTTTCTTACAGGCTCCCTTTATATATTAAAAAACTGTAGTAATGTTTCCCTGGCACCTTATCCAGGCAGAACAACCCCCAACTCTCTCTGCCTTTCCTCATAGGAGAGATGTTCAAGCCCTCTGACCATTTCTGTGGTTCTCCTCTGGACCAGCTTCAAGAGGTCCATGTCCTTCCTGTGCTGGGGATGGCAAAGCTGGATGCAGCACTTCAGGTGGGGTCTCACAAGGGCAGAGTAGAGGCAGAATCACCTCCCTGGACCTGCTGGCCACACTGCTCTTGTTGCAGCCCAGGGTGTGACTGGTTTTCTGGGCTGTGAGTGCACATTGCTGGGTCATACCAAATTTTTCACTCACCAGTATTGCCAAGATCTTCTCTGCAGGGCTACTATCAGTCCATTCATCCCCTGGCTTGTATTAGTAATACACTGATCTGGGTTCAGGACCTTGCACTTGGCTTTGTTGAACTTTGTGAGGTTTCAGATGGGTAAAATCATTTTGTAAATCTAACAGCATCTACCGTAGACCCAGGTGTAATAAAAGTGAGAAAAATAATAATAATATTAATAAAAAAGCCAAATGTACAAAAGTTATTCTAAGAAGCTGTTCCTTGGTATTCCCTGGATATGTTCTTAATTGCATACTTTAGATGAAAGAAAAGGAAATACTTCAAAGCTTTCATAAAGTTCATGCATTATGTAAGACAAATTTATTTACCTTTCATGCAGGTTACATAGGTGATTTTAATGCATTTTCCAGATGCAAAACTGTGTTTGCTGATCATACTTTATAATTCTTCAATATCACAGAGGGAAGATTTAGGGAAGAAAAAAAATGTTCTAAGTCCTGAGGCCTAGAAAAATATGAGAATAATGAGCTTACAAGAATTAGTGGTCAGAAAGTTCTACCAAAAAGACAATGAATTAAATTACAGAGGTTTTGTTTTTTTTTTTATAGAAAGTTGGGAGCCCAAAATGTGAGTAATACTATAGCAGGATCAATGAGGACAAAGGAAACAGCAATAAGACTGCATACAATGCCAGAACTGCTTATGGGGCAAAATGTATGAGCCAGGAGTTCTCATTTGCAGCCCACACACTGACACAGCATCACTTTTTTTGTTCTCACATGTTCACAATCAGTTACAAAGCCAACAGCACTTGCATGGCAGCTAAAAATGAGTATATATTTTCTCGAGAGGGTGCTACACAGTGGTACTGCCATGTTTATTTTTTAATCCTTTTTAATCCTAATCTTTCTTTTCATAACTTGGACCTAGAGCAGATTCAAGCTCTGTTTCTCATAGGTCCTCATTTTCTCAATGGCCACATAAATCAAAACTAATAAAATATAAAAGAAAACTGTTACAATGAGCATGTAGGTCTTATTAATAGAAATGTGATAGGTGGTACACTATTAATTGTGTGACTGGTAAATACCTGGAGCAAAATAAAGAGCACTAATTAAATTTGAGGGTGCATTTTTGTAACAAGTTTCATATTTTTAAGCAAGATGGACAAGCAAATTTTCCACAGAACATTTCGGTGCTTCATGAAGTCTGCCTTCTTGCATAAAGAGCTCATCTATATTTGTTTCCCACTGTCTTCCAAGATTGATGTAGCATCTGAAATTAAAAATACTTTTCAGTAACTATTTTATGAAGGCTGTCACTGATGACAAAATAGAAGAAGGAGAGAATTTTAAGCAAGCATTTTTGTAGTTGCAGAAAAGTGCAGGCATAGAAGAAATTGTAAATCCCATATATTGTAAAGCTGAAAAACATTTGGTTTACAAACAAGCAGAGAAAGAAAGCATGAGAGAGAGCAAACCACTGTTTTCAATGACTACTGAGAACCAACTCATTGCCAAGTGGTTTTTACCTTTTTAATGTGGTTATCTTTTGTGTATGTAAGTTCCTTGATTTTGCATGGGTGATTAAGGAAGAGGCCTCAGAAATCTGTCTTGCTGTCAACAGAGCAATTTTAAATCTAAGTACTGAATCAAATCCCACACTAGTTCCTTTCTTGCAGATGAGAGCAACTGGAATAAGATTACTTAATGGCTCAAAAGGGCATGAATAATTTGGGCCTAAAAATTAATCACCATAAACCAGTTTTTCTTTATTAGAGGCCTCTTTTCATGACTTTTACTATTACTCTTATTATTGCTGAGCACTCTGTAAAAGGGCTGTTTTTCACAGCATCCACAGAAAGACCAATCTGTTTATTAAATTGTCCTATGCCTACTCAGTGGCCTCGGTGCTTGACAGTTTTAGCAGAAATGTGTGAGAGATGTCACTTACATTGCCAGATCATGTAATGGTCATAACTATGCAGAAAAGTACAATTACACCAAAACAGAATATGTTGCTGTGCTTTTTGGTCACAGGATTTCACCTCATCTTGTAACAGGAGTAACAGGTTTGCAGAACAGGAGAATCTGTAAACAGAGTTGACAGCAGAGCTGGGAACCTTCAGCTCGCTCCTCTCTGGGCCACTCTTCCTACTGCAGGTCGGGGTTCTCTTTCTCGTCTAAAGTGTCACACAAGATGTCACTACCTACTTTTAAAAACAATTTTAGTATGTAAAACTTAGAAGAATCTCATCCCTGTATGTCATAATAGACATAAAAAAACCAATCCCAAACCCAACCAAGCAAACAGAAGATGGAGCCAGAGAGCAGCTTTTAAAGCAAATTGTCAGAGAAGATGGGGAATTCGGTTTGCTCCAGTTCCTGAACTCCAAACAAGACTGCAGATAAGGAATTGAGAAAAATCCTTCAAGACTCTGGTGCAGTACGAGGGCATGGGAAGAGGCTCCACTGTGTGTGAACGCATCAGTCCAAACCAGCAGAGCTGCTTCCCCGGGTCTTCTCGTCCCCACCCTGCACATGAATAACATGAGCCACAACTGCTGCTTAGAGGCAGGCAACCTAATTCTGCTCTACCCCAATCAAAAGGGTGAAAGTCAGCCTGCCTCCAGAATAGAAAGGCCAAAGCTAACAAAGGGATGGATGTTTCATTTATTGTGGTGTCATGCCAGAAAACAGAGTAAGAGAAATTACGCTAAGAACCAAAGATGAGGTAATATTAATTTGATATAAAGTAAGCTGTATTTTTCAGTTTGATTTTCATTCTCTCTTACTGGTGGATACATTCTTTCAAGAAAGTTCACATAATCCAAGCTTGCCTACTAGACAAGAAATAGAACCTTTAAATTATGTTGTCGTGTAATTTTTGCAATTTCCTGCAAAAAGCAAATACCAGAGGAGCATTTTATAATTCTTAATCCTACAACATTTTTTAATGCAGAAAAATAACTGAATAAGCTTGTTTTTCTTGGCTTCGGATTCAGATACTAAGTTGTCATGCTTTCAGTCCTAGCAATATTTTTAATCCATGCAATCTGACCTGCAAGCTATGAAAGAAAGTGAAAAAAGATATTCTAGGAAATCTTTATAAGGCTTATTTGCTTGGTTTTTATTTTCAGTTATATGGGGAAACACTTTTCTAAACTTTTGCTTCTGTAAGTTCTCATTAAATTTGATGTCTACAACAATTCTAACTTTGTCTGAACTATCACACAAGACATGATCACCACCTTTGTCATTACAGTAAAATTGTTTTTAAAAAGCTTTTGATTGTTTTGTGTGACAGTAGTAGACCTGGGAGAACACTCAGGTCTTGTTGGTAATTTCCATGCCTTTTCCACCATCACTATACTCTTTAAGCCTGTTGGGGAGAATGCAAGAGGAAACTCCAGGCTCTCACTTGAAATCTTTCTATTTCCTCTCTGTATCCCTTACTCCTCTCCCCAGGTTTCCATACATTACTTTTTCTTCCATCAGTCATAGCAAAATTGCTTTTGTGTGCCATAATTTCCTAACTCTATTTCTTCATCTCATCAGGGAGAGTAGAGCACTGACCCCAAGTTTGCACACCTGGTAAAATGATGTACTAGACCTCAGGACACCTTTCTATTATTCAACTTCTTTCCTGGTCTTGCAGAGAAAATCACCATTACAGATAAGCTTTAAAAATGCTCTCAAGAATTTTATCTTGAATAGCCACTGGAATTCTGGAATCTCTCTTGCATTGTGTTTTTTTTTTTTTTTTTTTTTTTTTTTTTTTTTTTTTTTTTTTTACCTCCTTGCTTTCTTCCAAAAGGGTAGCTTATTTCCAAAGACCAACCATTTATCTAGAGCATATATTTGATTCTATCATATTATTATTTAATGTCAGTTCAAAATGTATGCCTGCCTTTCAGTGATTTCCTCCAGACAGTGTCTTAAAACTTGAAGGAGTAGTTGGACCTGGAACTGTTTAAGGATATAAGAGAGACAAGATTAATAGGGAAGAGTGATGTTTCAGTAGGCAACTGAGGATAATCCAGCTGATTTGAGAGATATGTAGGACCACTTACCAGTCCTGTGACCCACATCTTTGTCTATCAAGACACTCATTTTCTCAACCACTTTCTTCTTTAAAAGCCCTTTTGGAAAACATATTTTGGGTCTCCCAAGAGCCTGCAGCCTGCTGTCTACAGCATATGCTCAACCCCTGTTTATCTGTCAGTGATCCACAATCTTGAGAGCAAACTACTGCAAGATCAGCAGACCTTACCAGACTTCAGTTTAAAAGACATTTCTGATGTATTCTGAAAACTAACAAGTATATCAATCTTCAAAGAATACCTCATACCTCACCAAGTAGTGAGACAAGCATTCCTATCCGTAGGTATAGCCTAGGACTGCAGGATCATCCATAGCAGTAAGAAGGTTGACTCTTTGACTCTTCAGTAGTAGCTGGCTTTTAAGAATTATGAGGAAGAGATATTATCTATTCCAATCACACATCATCAGGGAAATAGTTTGGGACTGCAGATTCATTTCCTGTAATCCAGCTGTTGCTGACCAGACCTTTCCCTCTACAGTATACTTGTGGATCTGTCATGTTTAGTTGAGAAAACTTAAATGTCTGGCTGTGCTCCTGCAGACATTGTTTCTTTAGCAGAACAGAGATTACTAAACATGGTGAAAGTTAATTTCTGTCACAAGGAATTGACTTTATCTTTTCTCTTTTGTCTCTGTCTACTACATAGGCAACAGAAGTGTGAATGGGCAATCAAGATTTGTTCTGTTGCAGATACTGCTGCGTTCTACTCCCGGGGAAAAATTAATCTCCTGATCTTGGATTTTGTAATACCTTTTTTTTTTTCTTTTTTTTTTTTTCTTTCCAACGAGAACTGCTGCTCATTGGGCTTAGTGTGTGTAAACCTAAAGTTGCAGCTGAAATAGCGCTTTCCAATCTGCTGACAACTTCTGCAATGTAGGATAGCGATTCCGACAGACACTGAGCATGATTTTCCAGAATCTTTCGAGACAGATTATGGAAGTTTGGCATATGCCTCGGGAGGAAGTTGCCTTTTTACTGGTTTCAGCACAGAGCTTTGGGCAAGTGATCTGACTTTCTTGGAGCTCAATGAATGTGTCAGGAAAAGCGAGTGAAAAGAAGCCGCTTGATGAAAACGAGGTGCTGGGAGTCTGCTGCGTTTCCCTTAGGAATAAGCTTTCCGAAAAAGAAATCCTGCTGGCGCCGCGGTGCAGCCCTGCCTGCCAGCGTCCCTGTCTAATGCAGCAGCAGAAATCCCATGTTTACCTTCAGTCCCAGGAAAAACTAAGATAGGAAAATGTAAACAGAGGGATGCAGCTACTTTCGCAGTAACATTCTGTTTAATCTTTTCTCGCGTTGGGTTTGTTTTATTTTTTTTCGCCCGGCGGCGACAGCAGTATGGGACGGACCGCAGGGAGCCGCACATCCGACAGTCCATACCGGGGCACGGGTGAGAGAGGGACACGCTCCCCGGGCTGTCCCTGGGGCGAGCCCGCGGCGCTGGGAGGGCGGCTCTGCCAGGAGAGGCGCTCACATCTCCGCCGGACCGCAGGTGCGTCCCTTCGCCAAGCCGCGGCTCCGCAGCCCCGCTCCGCGAGATGGCGGCGGGCGACCGCCATTTCCCGCCCCTCGGAGCACCGCGCCCCGCCCGGCCTGCCCGGCCCTGCCCGCTCGGGGGCGGTGCCGCCGCCGCCGCGCTGTTCCTGCTTCCCGGGGAGCGCCCGGCTCCGGCAAGTCCCTCCTCCGCCTCGGCGGTGCGGGCCGCCTCCTTTCCTCCACCCCCGGCCGTAGCCTCCTCCGGCGGCAGCGGCGGTGCCCGCCGGCCCCATGGCGGCGGAGCCCCAGCCCAAGGCGCTGACTCGCAAGCCCCTCCTGCTCAACAAAGTGGAGGGCTCGCAGGAGGTGGTCAACATGGCAGCGATAGTGCCCAAGGAGGACGGGGTCATCAGCGTCTCCGAAGACAGGTACTGGGGAGCGGGTGTTCAGCGGGGCCGCGGTGGTGGTCCGTCACCTCCCACCACTGCTGCCGGTGATGGGGGCAGTGCCGGGCCCGCGGCGTCCTGGCTGGCGGTCCCCCATCGCCAGCATCACCAGCGGGAGGTGGTGGGTCCCGCCGGCGAGGGGTGGTGGAGGCGGACCACCAGCATCCCTGTGTCACTGTAGACTCCACCACCCGGAGCCCGGGCAAGCGTCAGGGTGGCGGTGGTCCAGCATAGGGACATTGTTTTAGGCAGACACATCACGTCCTGGAGCGGAAGGAGCCCGGGGCAGGGGTCTCCAGCGTAGCATCCCACTCCTCCACCGCTGTGTGGGTCAGGACAGTGACCGGACTGGGGCGCCGCTGAAACTTGAAGGGCTTGAGTGACTTTTCTTAGCGTGGGTAAAATGGGATTTGAGATCCCCCTCATCACGAGGATTGCCGGGGAGTCTGTGGAGATCTTTGACCTTGCCTAAGGCAGAAACAGTAGTTTTGGTTCCCGTTTCCCCTCTCCAAAGATTTCTTGGTAATTGTTTAAAAATGGCATGTATCAGTGATAAGGTCTTGGAGTTAAATCCCGTGTTGAAAAGCTGCCAATGAAGAGAATGCTTTCAGGCCCTTTAGCAGGGCTTCTTCGAAGGGACTAAGGCTGCCCAGAGGCAACTCTGTCTCTTCTGAAAGAGCTCAAACTTCATTCAGTCCTGCAGCTGGAGCTTCAAAGTTCTATCTTGAAAATATTTTATTTTAAAACAACTGCTTATTTTTCTTGCAGTATGCATAAATACTTATTTTAAGCAAGCTTTCTTTGCGACTCAGGTGTACTGTGTAGCCTGTGTCCTAAGATTGAAAGACACATGTTGTTGACCACCATGTCAATATCTTTTGATACTCACGGGTATTTGGATGGACTGTCTCAGGGATGGCTGTTGTTCTGTTGAGTGTCTGCTTTTATGTCTCTGCAAGCTTTCTGAGAAACTGACAGTATTTTCTTTCATCTTTGTCCTCACTGTGATTTAGTTTTCAGCTGTCAAATACGTTCAAATTTAAGAGCATTTAAGTTCACCTAAGCTGAGCTCTCCAAGTGATCTCTCATATGCCTGGTAGCAAGAGGAGCTGAGTTACTTAAAACAAGTATACTGTCAAAGGAACTTTAAGTGGAATTTTACATTGTTATGGGCTCATAATTTTATTGTCCTCACATTTTTATGTATTTAAAGTGACATTGAATAAAGCTTGAGCTTGTTTTGGTTCATTGTAGCTTGTTAGGCTTACTTGGACAATTCTTTTTACCTGTAAGAAGGTATTCCTGAAATTTATTTCCTCTCATATAGATGTCTCTCAATCTCTGCGTCTTCCCTCACCTTAGCAAAACCAAATACCTTTAGTTGTTCATAACAAGTTGATGCTCCAGGTTGATATTTCTGTGTAGGGAATGGGATTGATGAGGCATCTTTATTTTCACTAGTCACTGAAATGTCAGCTTCGAGAAACAAGCGGTGAAGAAGAAGCTAGGAGTTTCACACTAGGAAAGTTAGAAGGTTCCCAGGCTATTTTCTGTTTAAAGGAATTAAACAGGTAATGTGCCTGCTTGCAGGTTTGTTTGCATCATCCTTGACATGCTACAAGCTATGATTCTGCCTTTTATTTCTTTAGGCAGGAAGATGTTGGTTGATTGGTCTTTCTTTCATTTTGTGCTTGCATTAGCATTTTAATTGTAATTAAAAGGTTAAGAGTCTAAAACTGACTTGGAAGAAATAGCAGGTTGGGAGTCTTAACTTGCAGGTTTTAGGCTACCTGGGGTGAGAGCATAATTTGCCAGACTTTCAATACCTATATATTATGATTAGTCTTGTGCAGATCCTTATGGCACCCTTTCCTGTTTGGACCTGCCTTCACCTGTCAGTGTTAACATGGTTGTTTAATGGCCTTGGAATGTGGAGGGCTTTTAGAGCTTCTTGAAAACTGTTAACGATGGTTGTGGAGATGTTATCTATCCCTTTACTTGTTAACCAAATAAGTGAGTTTTGTCCACATTTTCTAGTCTGTGATATGCACTGCTCATATGAGGAAAATGGTCTGAAACCTCTGCAGAGAACTTCACCTGGAATGACTTGCCATCTCCAGCACTTGCTTCAGGCTGGGACATCTTCTGTAGGTGAAGGAGGAATCGTTTTGCTTGTTAATGGCTGACCACATCATTATTGAAGTTGCTGTTAGTCTTTGCATACACAATAGCTAGGTGCCACTTTAAAGGTTTCCTTTGCTGCATGATGTGGCCCTATACACCTAAATCTTTAAAAGCAGGAGCTAGCTTGGTCTCTGATCTCAATTTTGTATGGCACCAGTGGTGTTGTCTGGTTTTAAAAGACACATAAGGGGTTTTAGCTATAGCTTGCAGACATAGTCATGGATTATATAGCCCTGCATGTTTGTAGCAAATACATGCATATATTTTAAGAAATAAAATGAAAACTGTGTAATAATAGAGAGTGTGGCTATTCCTCATAAAGAAAGACAAAGGAGGGGAAAGAAGGAATCTGGGGGAGTGGGGAGGGAGGGAAGTGGGTTTTCATATTTAACTAGATTCTCAAAACTTTGTATACCCAACAAGGCTGGATTTCTTTTTTAGTGTGTGTCATTTGTATAGATGATGCACAAGATTTTCTCTTCTGAGTCCTGGTCACTCGTGATAATTGAGTGATGTTCATTGTGTCCTAATCTTAGTGGTTTTTCTGATTCTGTATCTGGGCAAAATAGACTGCGCCTGTATCTACAGTACAGCTGGTATGCATTAGGGGGATGTCTTGTGTTTTCCTTCTAAGGAAAAGGATGCACCTGTCTAGACAGGTGAGAGTAAAAGTAGTGGCAAAATTTGATATCCAGGAATGTGTAATACAGGATGACTCTAAGGAGTTACTAGCTTTCATCCACACTCTTTCCCTGCCAGCAAACACATGGAGTCAACAGACATACATAGCCAAACATGTAGAATCTTGAGACATTCATAGCATTGTATGCTCATGTGAGACTTAGAGTGGGCTTTTCCTAATGTCCACAGCTGATCCTAAGTTGTCATCAGCTTCCCAAGTATTAAAAGCATGGGTTACCGTTTCAGAATTGTGGAGCATCCTTGTCTTTTGTTGTCTTCAGAGGGAGATGTGGGTGTTGGGCATGTCTGAAAAGTAGGTCACTGGCATGTCAAGTTCAGACATATCTAATTCCATGCTCCAGAGAAGGTTTAGTGTCATTAATCTCACCTGAGCATGGGATACTGTGAGACAAGTGCACTGGCTCACCCGCTTTCAGTGCAATCCGTTCTGCTCGGTGCTGGCACACTTGTGTGTTTCTCAAGAGCCTGCCAGTGCTGTGAGTGCTAATTCAGCTGGGCCTCTGATCGTGAGACTCGCAGGAGGGGCTGGGTGTCATCATGGTAAACCTGCACTTTCTCAGTAACCCTCCTTTTACAACTAGCTGGCTTGTAAGTGAAGAAAACTTTCACAGAGGTTGGTGTAAACAGCATTCCTGGTCATTATGAAGTCTGGTCTGTGCCCTCTTGTGGGTGGGAATTCTGTGCTCGCTTCCATGCTACAGACCTTCTAAATGTAGGCGTTGCAGTCAAGAACTGTTCTCCTTGAAGTAGTCACAAGAAAGAAGTTTTCACAGTCAACTGAAAATTGTCAAAATCCTTTTATTTTAAAAAGTGGGCTTTCTAGTCTCTTAGAAGGTTAGAAGGTGACAAGACCTAGGAGAAAAATATTTATCCCTTTATCCCATAGCTTTTTTTTTTTTTTTTTGGTATTAAGGGAATAGAGACCTTTGTCTTCTCCATTACCTTGTATTACTTTAAATTCTTTCTGAACTCAGATGTCTCAACTTCTTAATATGGACCACTGTATAAACAGTGAGCCCAGACTGCTTATCTTAGTAGTGTCTTCATCTCGCATAGAGAAAACTATGCAGAGCTTGTATTGCTGGGTTTGGTTTACAATTTGAGGGTTTTAAATTCAGATGTGTGTTTCAGTTGTTGTCCAAGGCTTGTGTTCTGGGTGTGCTAACTAGCAGGTTTTTTAGGGGGCATGACAACTTAATGTCCATCTTTTGTAAATGAAAATCTCTTTGCTAAACTAACAGTGGACTAGGAATGGGAATATGAGTATGTGACAAGAAATGTGGGAGTTGTCTTTGGCTTTGTGCTGATGTGTCTTCTAACATGGAGTGTGACGCAATGCCATCACGAGGGAGATGCAGTGATCACCCCGGAGTCGAAGCGGGAAAAGAGAAAGTTTAATTTTTCTTACAGCTTATATAGGTTTCTAGAGAAGAAACCACATTGGAAGACTGAAGTTCAACCTCTTTGATTCCACTGGTCTTAGCAAGTGTCCATCAATTGTCCTTTATACAGAAAGGAATGTAAACAAGATAAAGAATTCTGTAAACATTACTTTGTTTGCATGAGAGTTCTGACTCCAAGAACTAGAAGGCTGGAGAGCAAGACAACAATGGAGAACTGTGATCTTTCCACCCCTAAGTATATCAAGAGCAATCTTTTTCTCCTGATGGTTTTCCTGTCCAGATCCAGAATATTGAGCATACAGCATCGCAGTTCATGCCTATGAAAAAGCTGTAATGGAAACGTGGGATTCTTCACACAGTGCTGTGTTCAGGCAGCATGCAAGGAACCACAGAACTTTGATCAACTGAGTTTTTCTCCTGTTGTGGAGTGGTAGAGAGTGATTGCCTAGCAGCGTGGTTGCAGTACAGGTCTGTAATTCTTATCCAAGCACAGGGTTACATCACTGATGTCTGCTCTGCCTTATGTGTTGCTGTTGGTTCACAGCAGAAGTGCAGGTGCTGTGAGGACTGATTTTGATGCTGTGTATGTTTATCAGTCTAAGCTTGTAGGTTTCACACCCAGGTGATTGCAGCATGAGCAGTAGCTCAAGCAGTGCAGAAGGTGTGGATGTTCTTCACAAGTGTAAGAGGACTTGTTCCTGTCTGGAGGTTCTTTAAATTTTGATAAAAACACCTATCACCTATAAAATTGTTGATAGGAATTGAAGAGACCTAGTGCTGTAGATGCAATTTGGTTGCTCTTTTTTTTTTTTAACTAAATTTTTTGGGTATGTCGTAATTTGATGAGTGTGTGTTTGGAATAAAGGTCAGGGTGGAAGTTTGTGCTGGCTATTTGCAAGGAAGAAGCGGATGCTGGCAAGAAGCTTAAGAGACAGGACAGGAGGTCCAAAAGCACTTGGAATTAGACATTGTTGCAGATGTTGAAAAGTAATTGTTTCTGATTTGACTGTGTGTCCTGTTACCAAAATCTGAAACTAGCACATAAAATGTCTTGCTGTGTGCTTGTTGGGAGTGATAAACTCCACTTAGTAACTTGTGGGAGAGCTTGCAATGTTGTGCTTTTTTAACCCTCTGTGCTGCTTTCTGCTACCACTTACTGAAGTTTGTCCAGGCTTGTGAATCCCTTGCCTTAAGATGCATTCCTCCTGTGTGTCAGTTAAAGATTTAAAGCACAAGCATTTATTCTCATCTCTCTGATTTGAGCTATCCTGAAACTACTAGCTCATGTAGGTCAATGCACAGATTGATGAAAGTCCTGCAGTTGCATTAAGTTCGTGTCTTAACTGCAATACAACTGCTGCAAAAATGTGCTCTGATGTGACTTGGACCATAGCTTGTACAGACCCAGCTTCAGCAGCGCAGTTGGGCAGCATAACAGAGTGCAACCTTAGGTGCTTGAGCCTTTCGAGTTAGAGGTGCAATGGCTCTCTGTTTTAGAGATTATTCCTTCTATAAAAGATGTGGGTGAATATATCTTACAAGCTCTATTTGGAATAAGAAGAGCTACTTAATACACCTTCTGTTTGCCTTCTGGTAACCTCTTTTTCTGCCTGTTGCTGGACAGTGTTCTTGAGTTGCAGCAAGTTTCAGGATGATGTATCTGCTTCCCGTAGTACCAGTTCTCATTTTTCTGCTTGTCTTCCCTGACCCCATCTTAATTTCCCTGGCATCTGCTTACAGAGAGACTGGATCTCTCATCAGTGTGTCTCGTGTCTGTCAGGCTTGGTGACCTTCCCCTGCAGTCTCTCCAGTTCTGCAGCTGAACAGTGCTTCTCGCCAAGAGAGCACTGCACAATGCCACCGCTGTGTGTGGCCTGTGGACCCTGGAAGAAAAAACAAATGCCAGTTATGGAGTCCATGCAGTACAGAGATGGCGTATAACTAAAAATGCACAGTAGCAGGAAACTTGTTGGTTTTTCTCCTAAAGATAAAGATGTCTAGATGAGGCAGTGATGTTGCAACACAAAATGGCTGCAATACCTTAAACTAAAGGAATCCCAACAGTTTTGAAGCTGCTGAGCTATTTAAGTAAGGCTGACCTTTCATTGTGGGTCACTTAGCAAACTGAAGGTCTCAAATAGCATGTGACCATTGTAGCACAATAGAAATATGTCAGTAGCTTGTTTGAGCTACTTTATAGTATTTTGTTTACTGAGGCAGACTCTCTTCTTTCCCTCTCTCCAGCTGTGCTGGTGCCTGCGTGGTATCTGCCAACACTAATCTGTGCATAGGTTTCCCAGCAACATCCTTTAGCTGTGTGATACTACATGGAAGAGAATTACTCAAAAGTGGCACAAGTTTTGTAAAATGGTGCTTGTAACAGCCCTGAGAGAAGTCAGAAAATACTTGGCAGCTCAGAAATCAAATGGAAAGGAGAGAGTAGGAGGGCATAATGCAGGCACTGCATTGTTGCTTCTGTGGTCAGGAGCTCTAAAAGCTTCTTAAATGATGAGCAGTGCCCTAAGGGGAGCAACTGGCTTTTGTACAAGTGTCTTCTGTGCATCGCTGTGTTCTGTGCACTGTACCTCTCAGACACGGAAAAATTATTCACATAAAAACACTGCTTTGCTCTTTTTGCTTCAGCACACACTGCCCAAATATGAGTGGGTTTGTATAAAACTTCTGGTATCTGAGTGTATTTGCCCAGAGATTTGGTAAGGATTGCAGTAGTCCATAATGGAGTCTGTTGCAAGACCAGAAGCAAGAAACACTGCTGTTTCCCTTCTTCACACAGTGTGAGGAGTGATGGATGCAGCCATGCACTGCTGGATGTGGCAGGATGGGATGGGCACTGTGGGAGGGAACAGGAGCAGCAGACCTGGAGTATTGAGAATAGCCACAAACAGCAGGCCACATCCTGTTCAGCAGAGCCTTGTCCTGCATGGGGCATTTTAGGAAGGAGAAAAGATAGCTTCCTTCTTTATACAATTATGAGGTAAAGAAATGATGTAAATGGGAGAACTGTAAAACAAACATCCACACTGGAATTGAAGGTACGCTTGCATGCAGTTTGGGTGAGTGGCTGGAGCAAGGCCAGAGGAGGAAAGGGGCAGTTTTGTGAAAGAAGGAGCAGTACCGAGGGTAAGTTTATCCAGGTGACCCTCCAGGCAGGGGCCCTTACATAATCACAAAGCTATATAAATCTCTTGGGGTTCTTCATATGTCACAGTGTGCATGCCTAATGGCTTAAAACTGCGCATAAATAATGGCCAAAATTGATATTGGCCTATCAGAAAACAAATAATAAATTTTACAAATTAGGCTGTGCCAAAATTTGAGATGGACAAAATACTGCCTTCATCCTCATGAGAGGGAGAACAGTTGTGGAGGCTGGGTTAAAAAAATGTGGTGTTTCAATTTTTCTCTTAGTCAGGCTGCAGGAAATAGTGTTGTGTAACTAACCTTGGCCAGATTTTGAACATATGGGTTTTGCTTGTCACATCATGTGTATTTTTCACTTAAATTAAGTTTTTCAGGGAACTCTTAAGGTTTTGAGCACTGAATCGAAGACGATGCCAAAGCACAGTTCAGGGTAGAAAGCACTGCTGTTGTGCTGCCAAGTTTACTGCAAAGTTTTGTCTGATGTTGTTTTTCATTCTCCAAGTCCTGCACCATTCCTTCCTACTGTGAGGTGAAAGATCAATGTACTTAGAAGGTTTTTGCAATAACAGTAGTGATTGATCAGCCCCAGAAAAAATGCTTTTGACCTTTACAAGTCTGTAATCATGGTTTCTTAGGAGTTGAGTCCTGTGGAGAGAAATCTGGGAAAAGACTGTCCTAATGTGAAGTGGCCTGTTTTGCCATCAGGTTGAATTATCTGGATTCAGGTGATAGAACAAGTACAGTGCTTTGTCTTGACCGGATACGGAGAGAAGATCCTTGCCCATATTGAGAATGTGACAGATAATGAGATTTTGCACCTCCAGCAGTGAGTGCAAATGTGGTAAATTTGCCTTTGGCTTCAGATTCACTTAAAATAGCAAATAAAGCTTTAATTGTATTCTTAAGCAGGAAGTGCATCTGCTTTGTGGAATATTTTGGGGCCTTAAAGTATGCACTTATTTTGCTTATGTGCTAAATTATCCTTACTTTGTTTTCTTCTTGATCCTAAGTGTTTTTAAGCTGTATCTTCTCATTCCCATACCCCATTCCTTTTCCCCATCTGATACAGTGGAACTTGGCCCTCCTCTCAGCTCTGTGTTTTGCTAGAGTGGATGTGGGCTGTGGAGTCATCCAATGAGCAGTTCAAATTGACATTTCAAAGGCTTCATGTTTTGCAGCACCATATGCATTCTGTCAGATAGAATGAAAGTAGGATTTCCAAGGAGATGCTTTCAGCTTTGATAGCAAGGGCATAGCCTGTGGTCCAGCCTAGTTCTTGCTGCATACAGGGTTGACTAAAAGGCTGCTGCATTTTGATGGCAGTGGAGGTCCTCTACACATCTTGTCTGGATTTAGGAATCATGCCTTGGCTTTACCTGCTCTTTCAGCAGCTCCACCAACTAACTACAAGCAGTTGCCAAAGGATGACTGCCCTACTGCAGTTACTGAAAGTCCAGCAGGAAAGGTCGTGCCTGTGCTGTTCTCCAACATCAGGCATATAGCCCTTGTGCCTGTTCTTATCGTGTTGGTCCCATTGCTTCAGACTCCTGTGGCACAGGAGTCCTTGATCAGGCCTCAGCATAGCCTGCATTCTCCTGACCAGGAGCTTAATGGGAGGTAAGAGGATCGTTGTTGAATAGTCCTGTGTTTGTCTTCTAGTTTGTTTTAAAGATCTCTCTGCTTTTAATCTGCCATGGGAACAATTTATTATAGCATAGGCAGAAGCAAATACTGATAAAAACTAGTGATCTACGTAGAGCAGTGTGGTAGTAGTTACGTGGGGAAAAGAGGACTAAAGCAGTCTCAATGTTAATTGTGCTGAGGGCAGAGAATAAAGAGATAATGTATTTGTCAAATCAAAATTGACACCTTTGATTTTATTGTCCCCTGATGTTATTTAATTACTGAAATTAAGAAGTTAATACTTTTTGTGGCAGTCAAGTGATGTTTTATTCTGTTCCACTGAGACCTATGTCCCATTCAGTCAGAACAACTATAATTCAGCCCAGAAAGAGGATTTGGGGTCTACCAAAGCCTTGCCTGATCTGTTGCTTGTGCTGCCTTAGCAGCTGAGACTTCTAGTGCTGTCTGATACTACCTCAAGTTCTCTTAAGTTTTGTTGCATCTGAAGTTTTTGAGACTGCATGAGCTGGCACTGGCAGCCAAGAATGGACTTATGCTGGATTCCCTCAGGCAGGAGCAAGCAGGGAAAGCAGCTCTTGTAAGAGTATCAGCTGCAATGGGTGGTAGACCACTGTACTTGGCATGGTATGTTACATACAGGGGTTGGTTACACAATGTATATAGGCACTAATCCATTTCCAAAGAAGAATTCAGCCTCTTCTCATCAAGAAATAAATCAGATTTCATAAACTAATGTCTTCTTGGTAACTTCTGTAACTGCCAGTAAATGAGTGGGAATAAATTAATCCATCATCATGCTTTGAAAATATCAACAGATAAATGATCCTGCCAGGTTTCCAGCAGAAACAGACCTATACAAACACTGATTCCTGTTGCTGCCAAGTTTATTTGTAGCCAAAAGACCCAAGCACATAAAATTTCAGAGAGCTTGCTATGGTGCTTGGAGTACCATGGGAGTCTGAGCTATAAAGTACCAGCAGATGAGTGTTGGGATGGGCTGTTGCAGAGATCTTCTCTCAGCTGTTCTGCAGGCAGGATTTCTGCAGGCTGCCCAGCTGCAGGCTTTGCTCTGGGGGAATATTTGAGACCTCTGTTGTTTGGCATTTCGTCTTCCCCTTTGCACTCTCTATGGTTGTTAATATGGTTGGGGAGCACAAGACCGGGGAAGAGAGGAAGTCCTTCAGTAGGTTGTACCGCCAATTCATGTTCCAGAGTATTGATTTTGGAGTGGAAGATGGAAAGTAAGGGTAGGGGTTTTTTTGTTAAATAAGAAATGTTGTGAATGCTGTTGGTCACGGTCCTTTGGTTTCCACCAATAGGCTTTTCCACAAATACTGTCTCTAGCCCATATTATATATCAGAGAAGGCAGGGAAGGGAGCTACAAATGTACTGATTGTTTTTAAAAAATTACATGCTGTAGTGGCTGAAAAATGCGTGACTTTCATCTGAATTTTGAAAGCTCCTCTGTGATTTCAGATGCTTTTGCTCCTTCTTTCCTTCCTTCCTTCCTTCATTCTTTAGTAGATGAGAGAGAAGCCTGGTGAGGATTTCCTTAATAAGTTTTTGTGACCAGGAAACCAAGCCAATAAGTCGTCATCCCTAACTAGTTTCATCCACAGCACCCTTTTTGATCACAGCTTAGATTCATTCTTAAAAAACTTGATGACCTAAAGCCTCTTTTTCAAGGAAGCAGGCATGAACATTGTTGTCTGGTTTTTATGAGGTGTGAACACACCTGAGTGGATGGCCCAAGGATTGCAATTATTGAGGTCACCAGCAGGAAGCACGGCTAAACATAACCAACAGCTTGGTCTGCCTCGGTCATTGATTCCCATGGTCTTTCCTGTGCTTCAAAACTGAATTTGTGTTCACATGCCCTTTTTGACGTGAACAGACATTTTTATATGGTTTTACGAGTCAAATTCTTTTAGGAACATGTGTAACTCTTACACAGCTGTTTAGCACAAAACCTATATTAAATGTGTGGGCAAGTGTTTTGTATACAAAATGACATGGGAGAAATAGATAAACAACCACTTTGACAAAAATTCTGGAGATAGGAAAAGCAAATGACGTGGGTAATTGCTTAGTGATCTGTGTTTGTGTTTAGCATGTGCATTAAAAAGTGCAAACAGTGGTTTCAAAAAGTGGTGTGTGTGCATGTATTGACTCCTCAGACTCAATGGTATTTTTCTAGAAAAAAATGATACTGCCTGTGTTTGAAGGTAAGCTCCTAATTTGCAAGCTGGTTGTTGTGATATTCTGAAGCATTATGCTGGCAGTGGTTATCTTTTTGTTTTGAGTTTCGTTTCCCTTTATTGCTGTGTATGATAACTTCAAGTCAAAAAATGGTATTTGTTCAGTTATTGACCAATGCTGTTGTACTGACCTCAACCTAATAAAAATGAAGGAGGGAAGGTGGGAAAATATGGACGACCTTGAGATATTGTGGTGCACAGTGTAACAAAAAAGAGCTCTTGTGAGGGTAAGAGGCAAACCCTTTGTTTTTCTCACTTTCCTGTTCTTTTAGAGAAGCCCAGTATCGCACAAGATGGTTGGTGACTGTATTTCTAATAAATTAAATAGTGCAAGAGTATGGTTCAAGCACGGGGATCCGGCTGGCTGTGGTGTCTGGTTGTTGGTATCAGGCACTCTTCTTGCCATGAGCCAATTTGCACAGCATCAAACAGTGTTCATACAGGGTTTGGAAGTCAGCTTGTTCAGGGACTGTTCCCAGTACATAGCTTGGATGCAGCTGCTGGTTTCCCTGCCAGGTGGCCTCACTGCCGGAGGCTGGTCCCATGTCACTTACTAATGTAGCTGTGTTTCACATCTCCAGAGCACCCAGGTCATGTGGCTGTTCCTCCTGTTAGGAGGGTTGCCTACAGGAAATTGGTTCTGTGATTTAAAAGAAAAACCCAAACCAGCTAGGCCACTGGTTTAAACAAGACACAGCCCTTGAAACTGTCATGCCTGTAAACATTTCTGGTGGTTGCAGATCTGTTACAGTAAGTTAAAAAAACCTGAATTTGAGATTCTTAAGATAACTTCAGCCAGACATCCAGAAGAGGACTGGTCTCCCAGGGCGCCTGTGCTGAGCAGAAGGGCATGTGCTTGCCAAATTCCTTTGTGTGACTTTGGCCAGTGACCCGCAGTGCTGCAGCCAGGGCTGGAACCCAGCTGAAGCACTGAAGTCACATTCACGGCCTCTGTGGCCAAGTTCTCCAGTCAGACGTCTGTGCTCACTTCCTGCACCACAGGAGGCCCAAGCATTGGACCTGTAACCAATGTGAATGCATCTTCTGGCATTCCTCAATAGCTGTCAAGATATGTTTTTTCTATGAGCCTTTGTTTCTGATGCCCAGGGATATATCTTTGGCCAGTTTGAGCAGTGCGTTGTAGGTCTGGGAGATGGGATATGAATGCTTCCTTATATGCCAGCTCCTTCTCTGCTTACACCACCCCAGGGTGGCATCCTTCCAGTGGGCTTGGTGTCATTGCAGCTGCATTGTGCCTGCCAGTAAAAGTACCCAGGTTTGTTCTAATAAGTTTGACAGTTCCTTCACTTTTTCAGGCCATGTGGAAGCTTTGGTCCTGTATTTTTGAAGTCATAGAACAATGCTAAGCTGTAGTAATGACCAGTTTTGAAATACAAGTCATCAATCATCTGCATCTGAAACACAGTTGGATGTTAGGTGCTGAAGAGAGGATTCTTCATCAGAGACACCCAAATCTAGAGCATAGCTTGAAGAAGATCAGGAAGTCCAGAGACCCTCTCCTGTGAAGTTTTTTACCTAAGCATTACATCTTCAAAAAGACCTTCAATCATAAAAATGACAATTGTGCTTCTTTCAATTCTTAAAACTCTTGAAATGTACAGTGGTCACAGACCTTACACCAAGCAGTTTTCTGCCCATACGTTTGGTATTGCTGCCAAATGAGTATAGAAAACTCTAATAGGTTTTGTAGGTTGCATTAAAACTTCAAGGAGGACAGAAGATAAGAAACTTCCATTTCCTAGTAAAACCGGTGATGCCACAAAGAAACTATGAAGAGGAAATAGGTTGCCTCTCTAAGAAAAGCAAGGAAGCTTCAGGCACAATAATTAAATTAAGTCTTCAAAGCACATTTTCAGTAGAAACTACTTTATAGTTAAAGATGCTTGTTCTATAACTGTCACATAGGTCTTTCTGCCTGGTCCAGTTTACTGATAACGACTGATAACGTAGCAGAAGTTAAAGGTGTTGTTGGGGCAAAGTCTTGTGGAGAGTTTCTTCCATAATCTTTCTGTACTAGCTGTTTCCATTTGAGTATCTGGTGGATGATTCACACAGTATTTAATTTCTTCTCTTTTTTCTTCTCCTTTACCCACTGTTTTGGGGACAGTGATGTGTCTTCTATAAGGAAAAAATAGTAATTTCCTTTTGCTTCAATATGCAAGCAAACACCAAAATTGTCATGGCTGGTTTCATCCTGATCCAGTGTCACTTGAGAGTTTTGCTGCTGGCCTGGAGTGGGATCAGCTGAGCATTTCAGAAGGACAGGTGATACTTGGATTACTGGAGGAGTGAGTGCATGTCGAGCTGCACAGATTTCCCTTAGCTGTCACTGCCACAGTAATTGGAATGGGGCACCAGCAGAGTCAGAAAATACGTGTTGGATGTAACATCATTGTTCTGACACTCTTTGGGATGGTGCTGCCCTGTGGCAGTTGTGTTCTTCTCCTCTTCCTGAGCTTGGACCAAGTTGCTAAACTAGGTTTTGTATTTTGGAGCCAGGCTTTCCAGTGGCAAGGCCTGTTGGTCTTGCCTTGATTTCCCCAGTATGTAGTTGTTCCCTCTGGGATTGTGAAGGAATTGATATATTCTAGGGTTTTTTCTTATGTGGTGTGTCTTGTAGGAGCCCTTTGTCTTTTCTATGAAAAGTTTCTTGTTGCATTTTTAATATTACTTTAACTGTTCTCAAGATTGTTGATCTGAAATTCTCTGGTACCGGTCCTCTGATACTGAGGAAATGGTGTCAGAGTATTTTAGCCCAGCCTGAGTTGTTATAAGATTATGATTACTTTTTGAAGGCATCAGAGGATTAATAAAGCAGTAAAATTTCCTTTAAATCATGTATGCCTGAAATACCTGGGATATAAGAGTTGTACAATAATCTTCATAGTACTTTTCTACAAAAAATGATGCTTTTACTGTAACACAACATTGCACTGTCTTACTTTGGACACAAATAGAAATTTTGCTTGGCCTCCATTGCATAAAATCTTGTAGAAACAACAATTTTAACCATAGACTAAGAGAGAAGCATGTTTTGATTCAAATAAAATTAAGTTACAAATTATGTAGAATTACATCAATTATGTAGAAGTAACAAAAATAAGCAGAACAAGATATCTAACTTAGCTCTCTCCTTCCTGTGAAACTAAATTGATACTCTTTTCTGAAATCGAATCAGAGTGACACTGATGTTGCTATTTGGCAACATGATATGGTTACATATTATCTGAAAAAATTAGGAAAAATCATATGCTAAAGCTGAAAGTTGAAATGGGAAGGCTTCCTTGTAGAGAGAAAGAACAGAATGAATATGTGATTGTCCATCCTGTCTCACAGAGAAGTTTACTTCTTGTGCGTATTCAGTCGGTGCATATTCAGTCTTGATACTATGAAAATGTAACTACAACACCTTTGATAAGCTTGTATAGTGTGGATTGCCTTGCACTGTGATGTTTACTAAGAATCCCATTTTTCACTACCTACCTCTATAGTGGCAGCAGAACTCCTACACCTGTGCTCTTACCTTGGACCTGTTGGTGTTTGGCATCATTGTCTTAAGTTCCCTTGTGGAACTGGATTGTTGTGCTGCTTTCTCTATATGTCCAGGACTGATTTAGAAGCATCTCAAACAGATGGTTTTTATCTTCCACTAATAGTCATTTTTGTAAATATTTCCTAAACAGGGCAAAATTTGGTTCTGTGTGTTTATTTATTCAAAAGCTAAGCTGCTTTGAACAGAAAAATATTTCATTCTTGAGACCAAATAATAACTTGACTCAAGTTGGAGAAGAAAAGAGGGAAGGAATTTAAGAGCCAAGGCTTAGACTTGAAACTTTCCACGTACACTGCAGAGGAAGACAGCAGAAGTAGAGCTTTTTCTCTTCCTTAAAATAGGGACACATTTTTGCAGTGTGCAGTTGGGGAAAAACACACTTGACATTGAATTCACATAGCTTGCAATGGTCATAACTTCCTTTTTCAAGCTGTTGTTTATTTTTCTCTATGCTTATTTCACAGTGATAGATAATGAACCTTTGTTTGTCTTAAATGCAAAACCCGATTCCTGTCTGTTAAAGTAAACAGAGCCTAAAGCATTTAGTGTCCTGGGTAACAGAGCAAGAACTTTCTATTTGTGAGGTATCAAGTAAGTGCAACTGCACTTTGGGGAAAAGCCTTAATGTGAGAAATACTTTCTAATTTACAAATTTGGAGGGTAGCTGTTGAGTGCAGCTGTAAGGTTTTCATTGCCCTGTATGTCACCAGGCTGCTTTGTAAATGCACAGTGTGGAGCTGGACTTCTCCCCTTTCTTCTGGGGAGAGACAATTGACATGCACAAAGCTGTCCTGATACCACAGCAATTGGGGTCGTGGGAGAGTCTTGGGGTTTGAAGGGTTTGTCTTCAGCCTGTTACCTCCATTTGGATAGACCTGTTACTACCAAAACACTGTGCTCTTTCAGTTTCCTTGTCTGACTCTTACTGAACCAGATATTTGTTCCATCCTTACTGCAGGCTTTGTATTGTTTGTACTTTATATCCCGTTTCCTAGTGCTGTTCTTCCATTTGTGTTCTAACTCCTCTCAACTCACTTTCTCATTTCCTAACGTTCCTGTTTATTATGCTCTCAGTGATCCTCTTCTTATCAGTTTGGAATTCAAAATAGGCAGGCTGTCTCCTTCCTGCATGAACTTGGAGCAGCTGCACATCCTTGCTAATGCTGTTAAATATCAAATATCCAAGTCAGCTGATGTGAAAGTGAAATGGGGGCAGCTTGGATCAGGAAAATCATTGACACTAGAAATTGGTAAAAACCCTCTTGTGCATTGGTGATGTGAAAAGGCATTTAGTGTGTTTAACTGGTTTTATCTGCCATGTGTTGCCTTCTGAAAACCTGAAGTACCTCCTCTATGCTTCTGTGGTCCAGCAGCAGTCCACAGTAATTCCCAGTTTATTACTGGTTTTTTTTTTTTTGAACCTGTTTAAATATTACTAATATGCATTGAATTGTTATGTGTAATTGAGGTGGATTTGTGATGCCTCCAAGGCAAGAAGGAGTGGGATGGGATGCTACAAGCAGTAGAGAAATGGAAATCATTTGGGAAGAGTTTTTCATTGGCAGTGGGTGGGGGGAATGGCAATATTTGCCTTTGCCTTGCTGCTTCAAAGCTGGCCTGGTGAGGAGGGCAACATCAGCTGCTTGAGCAGGAAGCTGGGCTACCTCTGCAGTTGCTTGTGAGGCTGCAAATGCTGAAGGCTTGCTACTGCCAAGGAGAGCTGACCTTGGTAACCTCATACCTGCTGGCTAATAGGTGTTCCTGAAAACAAAAAAACAGGGATGCAAAGGGAGTATCTGCACCTTTCCTACAAACACATACACGTCTGAAGCTTAAATTCTTGTCAATAGCATGAGTAATTTTAAAAGGCTAAGTCTAGCAGGACTTGTAAATTGCTGTCAGCTCTTGTTGAACCAGATGCTGGAGGCAAAACTCTGGGGAGAGAAATAGCGTGGTTGAAATGTGTGTAAAAATGAAAGGTGCCAGAGGAAGAGACACAGTGGGAGAACTCATTGGAGTACAGAAAAATGTCCCTAAGCTTTTAAGCTTGGAAGTAGGCTACTGGACTGTTTTCTTTGGTTCCTATTTTCTAGATAGGGTTAATGGTTGACCACTGGGAAAGATAGGACATAGATCCTCAGCATTCAATGGCTTTTTAATTAGCGTGTAGCTGCCATACCATGAACCTTTGTTTCCTTCTACAGAAATATTTTCCTTTCAAAAACTGATCAAACAAAACGATTAAGTGCTCTGAAAAAAGAAAAAGTGAGTACGAAAAGCAAAGATGAACCTTGATCTTTCAGACTTCAGAGTATGAAGCAAGTATTTTAAAGGTGCAGTGCCAGGGGGAAAGATGCATTTGTGGAATGATATGGTTGTGCATTTCTAACAGCCTTTGTTAGCTTGTATTTATTTCCACTGTGCACTGTAGATGATGAATATGTGTCCTTCCAAAGCAACCCATTTGTTCACTGCAGTGTTTGAGGTCTGAACTGCTCTCAGTCTTTCTTGTAAACTTGCTTGTTCCTGTCCTTTGTTGTTATTTAGAGCAAACTGTCCGTCTGATCTGTTTAAGGGGCCAGATACTGTCCACAGAACAGCTGTCTAATATTTTCTCCCCCCTCTCCTGCAACCAGAATAAAAATTGATTTTATGTACTGGCCTCCATGTGCACTGCCTCCCTCTGATGCTCAGTAGTTGGGACATCTCTTGATTAAGTAAACCGCTTAACCTGCTGCAGATTGTTAATAATTTACATTTCTTGATAACTGCTCACAAATTGCATACATCCTTCCAAAGCTCACTGTGTGTGCCTGATAAGAAGACACAATTTACTTTTATTAGATGTGACATGTGAAAGAGACTTACTGGACTGTCAGGTCATTCCACCTGGGTGTTTCCAGCATGTCTCAGATGCCAGGACAGGAGGAACTGCTTGACACAGCAGAACACGCATGGATTTTGAAACAAACAGGACGGGGTTTAGTCTGTGGGACATGTATCTCATGCCTTGAGGTAGCTGGACATGTCTCTTTTCATAGTAATTTAACCCTCCCTGCCCTCTGTCTAAGAAGCAATCCTGTCTGACCTGCAAAAAAAATCAAGTCAAAATTATGAACATGATTTAGTTTTTCAGGCAGTGCTGAGTCTGCAAGGCCACAGGATCAAAAAGGGCCCTTTTCTTATTTACTGCCTTTACCCCATCTGAGCTTATCGCTTTCCCCAGGAGATGCTGTGAGCTGATTGATGCTTTACCTAATAGCACAATGATTTACTAGCCCAGTGAGTTGTCTCTAGCTGCCTTCTCCCTTGTATTACCATCTAAAATCTGGTGTCCTCTGCCAAGGTCAGCAGTAGATCTGGTCTGCTTCAAATCTGCTGCCATTCTCTGCTTCCAATGGCCCTTGAATGGCCAAGTCATTACTTCAGACAGTTTTCTTTGTACTGCCCATGCCCATGCTAACCATTAGCCTTCTGTTGGAAGGCAACATAGATACAAATGCCTCATTCCTGAAAGTGTTCTAGACCAGGTTGGATAGGACCCTGAGCAGCCTGATCTAGTGGAAAGTGTCCCTGCCCATGGCAAGGGGGTTGGAAGTAGGTGGTCTTTAGCTCTGTGGTAAGGAACTTTATTCAGGATGGGGAAAGTTGGTCAGGTTTTTCCAGTGATCATGTAGACTTACCCACTATTTAAATCAGCAGTGACTTTGAAAATCCTTGCTTTGAAATTATTCTATCTTGAATCCCTGATTCCTATAAATATATAAATCCTGATACCTTTATTGCAATTACCATATCCAGTAGCATGACCTAGTAAGTACTTAATACTTTTGAACCTGAGGATGCTATGTTTTGTATTAGTTTGAAATAAGATTTAAAAGTATGAGGCTGCCAAGCAGAGAAGCAGGTCTTTAGAGATGGCTTTATCTCGCAACCTCAAATCTATTTCTTCCAAGATAATACTGATATTTCCCCTATGAATGGCAACAGTAAAAATCTGGAGGATGCAAGCTGAGACAGCATCTGGACAGGAATTGCAAAGGACTCTTCTTGTAACACTCTAAAGAAAAATGCCAGTAAAGTAAGGTTGTAATAAGGTGCCAGAAAAGAGGTTTTTATAATATTTGATGCTTTTGCCATGAACCAAAATCTGTCCCTTATAGTAAAGAGGAAGTGAGACCTGTGAGACAGTGACCAGGTAATTGGACTGAAGTTGCTACAGGCTTTATTGGTTTGGTCAGTCACCTAAGCAGTGGTCTCCTATTAGGACACAGTTCCACCAGGCATCTTTACAAGAGTGCACTGCAATATATTGCACCATTACACATATTTAAGGAATGTATTTTTTTGTACCTGAGGAGAGATGGTCTTGTGTTTTCCCTATGCTGCTACAATAGATATGGCTTTCCTGTCCTGTTTTCACAAGGAGAAAGTTTGATGCAAAGGGTCAAGGTTTTCCTTGGTATTTGATAGTCTCTGCTGTTACTCTCCTTTAAAATTTTCTTTTCACCTCTCTTGCCAAAAACATGTGGTTCTGGGTTTGCCCCTGAGAGCTGTGGCTGATGAATCCTCTGTTCCCTTCCCTAAGAGTCTGGACTAGTTGTCTAATCCAAATTAGCATATAAGCTGATTGGGTCTGGAGAGATGTGAAGTGCAGGAGAATTTCCCGCTGGAAAGCAGCGTATTGCGGAGAGAATCTAATATTGATAAATATATTTTTTCTCTTTCATCCATAGTAAGTTTCTAAATCCTGCCAGCACGAATAAAAACCATGTACAACTGCTGCAAAAAACACTGCTGGGGTATATAAAGGAAGAAGATGCACGAAGGAAAGAATGATAATGCTCTTATAGTTTAGCAGGTTTGTCTGTGTCTGGATTGCTGCATTTAGTACAGAAGATGACAGTTCAGACAGGATGTTGTCTCATTAGAGGGATTCAAAAGCAGGTAAGGGGAACAGAACACAAGAACAGCTTTTCCAAGAGACTGGAAAGATTGATTACCTTGAAGTGGAGGCATGTAAGAAATGATACGAGTATACACAGCAACTAACCAGTAGAGAAGGTAGAGACAACTGAACTTCTAGTCTTGTAGGAGGAGAGCAAGAGGATGTTCATTGAAATTTACTATTTTAAACATGATAGAATAAAATTACTACAGTATGAAGTTGAATACTGAAGAATGGAAAAGCTGCAGCTAGGCTATATTGAAAGAAGTAGCTGGATGTAAAAAGGCCCTCCATGTTTGAGGGAGATTTTTTAAATAATAGAACCTAAAGTTTAGGATGGAATGTTCAGTCTCATAAAACAGATTTGAAGATGGTTTCCGTTCAACTCTGTTGGTTTCCATCTCCTCATGCAACCCCCACAGGAATACAGAGGTGACAAACTGCCTGTCTTTTAAGCCCTTGAAATGCCAGATCACCTCTAAATTACAGAGCAAGAAGTTGGGTTTTGCTGGGCTTTGCTGGCACCTTACAACACACTGCAGTATGCATGATAAGAAGAAATCTGAGAGCCCTTGGTAAAGCACTTCAGGGCTACAGTTCCTTTGCAGCTGTTGTAGAAACCTTTCAGGACAGGTTTCAGCATAGCTTTGCCCTGCTTTCTTCATTCCTTTTTGCTGGTGCTAATTTGTTGACCTTACTGATTTCCTTCCCAGAGTACTGAGACTCCCCAGCCAAAGTTGTCCTGCTGGGTCAGAGCAGCAGAATTGCTTCTTAGCTCCTCTAGAAGAGTAAAGCCTGTAGGAGTTCTGTTTGTGTGAGGACAGTGAAAATATCTCTGAGTCAGGCTGCCTGGAGAGGAAATCAGCAATGAGCAGAAAAGCTGAGGGAACATTTTATCACTCATGAATCATTGTTCAGGTTCAGCTGGAGGAACTGGAAATGTGATTTGTCTGCAGAAAGTCCTTGATGCCTCAAGGAGAGCATTTGCAGAGGCACCTTGGTGTGGCACAGAGCACACAAGTACATTCCAAGTAGATATGTTTGTTGTCTTTGAAAAAACGGTGCTGTAATTGTTCAGCAGTATTTTATAACCAAACCTGTCTCTTCTTATAGAGGGTGTTTCAATAACCTTTCAGCATCTTCAGCTGCATGTGACAAGCTGATTGTCCTATTTATTGGCTAAGGAATTTACCTATACAGTATGGGTATGGGGGTTGGGTTTTGGTTTGGGTTTTTGTCATGGTTTAGCTTCAGGCAGCAACTAGGCACTAGACAGCTGCTCACTCAGTCCCCCCCATGGTGGGATGGAAGAGAGAATTGAGAGAGTAAAAGTGAGAAAACTCATGGCTAGAGATAAAGACGGTTTAATAGATAAAGCATAAGACAGGCACACAAGCAAAGATAAGCAAGGAATTCAGTCACTGCTTCCCATCAGCAGGGAGGTGTTCAGCTGTCTCCAGGAAGGTAGGGCTGTCTCCATTGTATGTAACCATTACTTGGAAGGACAAAATGTCATCACCCCAAACAACCCCCACTTCCTACTTCCTTACCCAGTTTTATATGATCTTGAGACCATATAATATGGAATTATCACTTTGGTAAGTTGGGGTCAGCTGTCCCAGCTGTGTCCCCTCCCATCTTCTTGTTGACTCCCAGCCCAATCGCTGATGGGGTGGGATGAGAGGCAGAAAAGGCCTTGGCTCAGTATAAGCCATGCTCAGCATTAACAAAAAATCTGAATATTGTCAGCACTGTTTTCAGCACAAATCAAATCACAATCCCATTCCAGCTATTGTGAAGAAAATTAACACTCTCCAGCAAAACCCAGCACAGTTGTTTTGGCTTGGGTTTGGTTTTTTTCCACAAAGAACAAAATCAGAGAAACAATCAATTAAAGTGATAGTTCAAATAGTAACAGAAATAAGTGTGCACGTTGAGAGTTAGTGACTTTATGGGAAATCTGTGGATGTTGAGACTTAATAGCTGCTTGCTTCAATAAGGGTTTATTTGCATTGGAATATGATGCTTTTCTCAAAATCCAAGAAGCACGGGATTTCCCTTACAACTTCATTACATGAATTAAATGTTGAGTGCTTTCTGACTGAATGTGGTAAACACACTGTCAAGACAACACTTTCAGAGCTTGTGCGTGGTCTTCTGTTTTTGCATCTGGGAGTCTATTTTCCTTACACCAGGAGCCTGAAATATCTTCAATGAATGGTTATGCTCTGTTTAATGCATCAGATATCTTGCAAGAAGCAGTGAAGTAGTTAATGATTCAATTTAGTCTCTTACAATGAATGATGCAGATGACTTAGGTCCAGAAATTAAAATGCTGAGAGAGGTCATCATCCTATACATGTGGAAATGTGGCTTCCTCCCTCTGCAGTAAAGGCATAATTTACTAGATGTTACACTGGATAGTTAACCAAACATTTATATGAAAAATAAGTTGAGACCTAAGGGTATGATTTAATTTAGTGCTTGGGATCAATATCAATATCAATCTTTTCCTGCAAATTAACCTTTATGTGACTGTAGTTTATTAGAAGATGCTATACTGGTTGTATGTATATTGAAAATGAGTATGTTCAGCTTTCACTTCACAGATCCACTATTTTATCAGTTGAATAATGCATTCATTCTTATGCAGGGAAGCATGCATAACTTAAGAATTATCACTAAGTTGATAGCCAATAAGAGTTTTGGAGAAAAAGAAGTGTTGTGTTTTGCTGTACAGATGTTCCAACCAGGCAGCTGGAAGCAGGATAGTGACCTGATGGGTTCTAGTTCTTCACCTTTGCTACATGAGCTATTTAGAGGGGTGTAGGAGAGTTTCTTTCTTGCAAATTCTGAATCCACTGGGTATTTTTAGCATGGTTCCACTGAGTCACTTATTGCATAGCAGGTCTGTATTTTAATCTAATGAGGATCTTTCTAATAACTTCCATTACTGAAACATTTGAATGTGAGAAAGAGGTGAAAGTAATTGGATTGCAATAATTAAATCATCCAATGCAATTACCTTCAAAAGATTGTGTGCTTATGCTTCCTGAATGCAAACAGGAATTGATCAGTACAGGCAGTTCCAAAGCTGCATCTGTTCTGGAAGGGAATAATTTGGTGGGGTATGGGTGAAGGAGGTCTATGGATAAGAGGGTGATGAAGATCATTTTGTTACCCCAAGGGTCTGTAAGGGAGACTGGTGCACAGTTTTTAATGAGGGGGGTAATTTTGAAACTTTGCTTGAAAAAAGTCCCAATGTGGTGTAACACTTGTTTAATTCTTCCCAAAGCTGTAAGTGGGTGCTCACTGGGGACTCCAGCCCTGCATTTACCTCATTTGCAGAAAAAGTTAGCTTCCCTACAGGTGGAGTGTGCTGTAGTCACTACACTGCTTCTTATGACACCTGATGAGAACTGATTTTGTGGAGCTGCTGAAGACCTGAGGCCAAGATGGTTACTTGTTCTAGTAACCTCAACATAACAGAGTATTTTCCCTGTGGTTGTGACTTATGGTTCATTTTTTGTGTGTCTGTTAGGCCAAAGTTTCTGAAGTGGAAACTGGTCAGAATCTGGTTTTGGTCCCACACCTGAAGAGCAGAGCTTGCACTGCTCCCAGACGTGTACTCAGGTAACTGGAAGAATCACTGAACTGCATTGCTCATTGTCTAGAAAACTGAAAAATGGGTGGAAACTGTTTCACAGCTGAGTAGTAAAGCTGTCATGTCACCATGTTTTTTTTTAAGTCATAAAAATTGATTTCTCCTGATATTGTCTCCTATGGATCTTCGTTTCTTAGTCACTTCCCACGAAGTACCCAAAAAGCCTTCTATGTAAACCAGAACTGTATTAAATAAAATGGTGTCACTTCCTCTGAGGTCTAAGTACAACTGATGGGTATAATACCATGAGAAACCCATGCAATCCTCTAGCTGCATATAACCTACCAAAACTTTGACATTTTCCCTATTATGTAATGTGCATCTGCATTTAGTTACAGCCACGTGAATTAAATGAGGAAACATCTTATTAAGCATGGTTTGACTGCCTAGTACGCTTTGTATGAAAAAAGATTCTACCTTTCAGTCCCTCAGCCTGCTTGCTTGGCACTCTGTTTTGTGCAATTTTTTTTTTTATATCACTGGGTGGGATTGACAGTGCACTTGAATGTTCAAGTGCTCATGAGACTCCTTTCCTCACAGCTGGTGCCTGAGCTACTGCTATGAGATCCAGCTGCCTCCACACGTGTTTTGGTGTGCTGCCTGTGCTGTTCACATCCAGGACTGTGTGAAGTCCTTGCTTGGTTCACCTCCCTTTCTGTGATCCTCTTTCTTTGGTACTTCTAAGCTTTGTGCATGAGGGTTTCTGGATTGGTGACAATGGCAGCAGCATTTTGGATACAACAGCAGGATGTCAAAAGTGCTGGCTGTTGGGAGCTGGCCCAGGTTCCTCTTGAGGTCAGATCTTACTGGTCCTATGGCTTTGTTGCAGGGCTTGAGAGATAGAGAGTAGTGAGTGCTATCATAATTAAAATACTTTTATTTTATAGGAAGTCCAATGATGAGTTATAGACCAAGGTTACAGTGAGGATATTATATATTCTAGAAATGCCTTTATATAATCTCTGCTAAGAGACAACCTCTCTATAACAGCTCTGAAATAAAAAGTCCATCCTTCAGAACTCTTTAATCTTTTCCCCACACATTTTTCCCCTTTCCTGAACTTGTACCTCTTGCACTTACTTCAGAAACTGGACCTGCCCTTTTGTAATATAAAAGACCTTAGACCAGATCTACAATGATCATAGAATCATTGGATATCCTGGCTTGGAAGGGACTCACAAGGATCATCAAGTCCAACTCCTAGACCTGCACAGGACACCCCAAGAATCACACAACGTGCCTGAGAGCTTTGTCCAAATGCTTTTTGTGGTTTGGCAGGTTTAGTGCTTGACCAATTTCCTGGGGAACCTGTTCCCGTGAAGAACTTTTTCCCAATATCCAACCTAAACTTCAGCTTCATGTCATCCCCTCAGGTTCTATTGCTGGCCACCTGAGAGAAGAGATCAGTGCCTGCCCTTCCACTTCCCCTCCATTCCAAGCTATAGACTGCTATGGGGTCCCCACTCCATCTCCTCCTGGCTGAACAGGCCAAGTGACCTCAGCCACTCCTCACTCACACAGCTTCCCCTCCTTCACCATCCTTATGGTCCTCCATTGCATGCTCTCTAAATGGCTTTATAGCCTTCTTATCCTCTGGCTGTGTAGCTGTACACGGTCTCAGTCTCACAAAACGTGCAGTGAGTTAATCTTTGACTAGTTCAGCTTAGTCACATTTGTTCATCAAAACTGGGGAAAATAAGGTAGCACCTGGAATGTGCCCCAGCATTTCAGGGTATATGCAGAACCCTCCATCATGGTTGTGTGATAGGCTTTGTGGGAATTAGCATGGATGAGTCTGAGTGAGAGATTGTCATGCACTTCCCTGGGCCTTTGGGGTTGGGTTTGGTGGGGGTGGGAGTACTGGGGTTTTGTCTTGATTTTCTTTAGCTTTTCGTTCAGGAGGATATAGGATAAGGACTGTTAGATAAAGTCCTCTCGTTGCCTGACACTTTGGCACTCTACTATTACATTTCTGTTTGTTTTCCGTGGAACACAAACCACCCAGAAACTAGTTCTGGTTTTGATTTTTGCTTTTATATTCTTTCTTTCAAAATTTATTGGAGAGATGAAACTCCTTATCACTGGTTCCAGTACACTGGCAGTGATTTATGAGCTGCCACTAAGCATGAAATATTCTTTATTCACAGTAGGGTTCCATGTCACTAAGCAGTGGAAATCAGAATCTCTTCCCATCTCTTGCCTGCAAAAGTCTCTGGAGATGTTGGGGGATTTATAATACTGTATAATTCTGTTTAATGTAGTTGTTAGATAATTTTCCTTATCCTACTTCTAATGACAGTGTGTCACTGCTAAAGGCAATAAAACCATCAGTGATGTACTTGGACTTCAAAGGCTACTATTGTCATGTTTATTTAATGACATCAGGTAGAGCTTTTGCTGTCACAAATGCAGATACTTAGTTTCTGGAGAAGCACATCTTTTGAATACTTCTAAATTACCTGTTATTGGATATTTAGGAATAGGTGGAGTTTCTTTTCAACACTAAAGAAGTCTTCAGTGTCTTGATGGCAAGAATATGTGCTAATACTCCATTAGGTATACCTGAAACCTCACAGATTGTGCTAATGCTTATATAATATTATGCTAATATCTTTCTGTTTCTTGTCAATGAATAGCTGGAGGAGTGTTTTAAAGGACTTTACAGAATAGTGTCATGTATTCCTTTTCTTTTTTCAAAACTGTTCTGAAACTGTGTTAAATCAGTTCTGTAGTTAGAACAGTAGACAGTAGGAAATGTTTATTTTTAACCATGTCATTTGTGCTGTTGATGTATCCCCCTTTCCCAAGGAGCTATAATGTGCAACAGGTCTGTGAATAAGCCTGATGACTTTAGAAAGTGACAGATGAAAGTTTCTGTACCTCTGTAATTTGTGTCCTCACTACAAATAAGAATAAAACTATAAAATAATAAAATAAAAACTTAAATATAATTTCACATTTCATTTGATGCCTACTTGTTTTGGTCACTTAACAAGACAAGAGACAAAATAATCCCACAGTATGTGGTCCAAGGTACAAATAGTAAGGAATGCATTAAAATGCCATTTATAACAATTTCCTGAAGCCCAAGAATACCTGTTAAATAATGTAGTAAATTGCATGTGTTGAGGGTTACCTCAACATGTTATACTCTGGTGTATGTCTGGGGCATGAAGGTAATAGTGTTACAGAAGTGCATCTCTGCAAAGAGAAACTTCTAAAAAGACAGGAGTTAGAAAGAAAAAAAAAAGAAAAATTAACAGGAGAGGAAGGATCTGTTATGGGAAACATAGATTACCTCACTCAAACTGTGAAACTAGAACTGGTGGGTTTATGGATATTCTGCAGAAGTGAAGTGTTACAGGGATCTTGTTTCTTGAGGTTATGGATCTCCCTACCACAGATTTTCCAGTATCGCAACATACAAACATCTTGGGTCAGTGCTTTGACACATCAGTATGTCTGTACTGTATGCAGCACCAGTGTTTGTCTTTTGCCTTAATTTCATGCAAGGTACAAAGGAGAAAAGAAAGGAGCCCTGTTATGAGTCACTCACAGAAATCCAACTCCAACACTCAGGCAACACTGAGTTTTCCAGCAGTGAGGTGATTGCTCAGGCCAGAGGAGGGATAGAGTAGAGAATCTTGCATCTAACCTGGCAGCATTGTGCAGATTTTCATGAGGCACACTGCAGTCTAGATGCACAAAGTTGGGTTTGTATGAACAAATTGTTTTTTATCAGAAGTGAGGTACCAGTGACTGAATCAGTTTCTGTAGATGATGATGCACAGAGCTGCCATGCTGAGGTGGATGTGCTGCTGTTGACATGGGCACCTCCATGAGTAGTAGGTACCCAGGTGAAGCCCTCCTCCTGCACACCTGCACAGCCTGGCAGTGTGCTTGAGACCTGCTGGTACATCCATGGCCACCTGGACTTGAGGCACATTCTCTTCATCATAACAGAGAGAAGCAATTTTCCTTTAAAACAGTCAATTTTCACATCCCCTTAATATATGAAGACATAGCCTGTCTTTTGTATGGCAGAATTATTTCTGTATAGCCTGTCCCATTTAAAAATAAATCATCTCTCTTATGAAAAGACTAAAACAATATCCATCGATTTGACAGCTTCTAAAAATCTTTCCAAGTCAATTTGCTGGCAACAAAATCAAGGGACAACTCATTTCCATGGTGATGCTGACTGAATCACTCTAGAGCAGCTGAAGAATGAATCCTGACCTGGGTGGGTGCTGTTTAAGTGCAGTAACCAAGCAGCAAGTACTCCTCATGCTGGATATCCATAAAAAAAGCTTATTTTCATTCATGCTTGGGGTTTTTTCCTTTGTATTCTTTAGAAGCTCCAAAAGCTCTGGGTTTCACATCTAGTGGGTAGTATTCTGTAGAGAAGTATACAGAAATGTGTGGAACTTCTGCTGAAAAGGGGTGTGCTCTTCCAAGAACATTTGGCTTCTCCCAAATTGAGTAGTTGGGATGGTTTGTTCTTTAGCTCCAATCTACTTTGAGAAAAAGTTACTTGGAAAAGGTTGCTGAACTGAGGTCAGTTTTCCCTCTTTCAATAAAATGTTTTATCTATTTCAGTGATCTAAGAGGAGAAAATTCTGAATTGTCATAAGGAGTAATTTTCATGCTTTTACATGAGCTTATACATAGATTTTGGAATTCTGTTATAATGCTTAATATAAATTTTAACTTTTTTTTAAAGACATGCATAGTAATCATCCTTAATTTTAAAATAAATTGTGTACAAGATCTCTTACTTTCTTTTATTTCAAATAATTTTCTGGGGATATACTTATTTCTTTAAAGATTTACATGAACTTACTTGCTCGTTATATACCTTTTCACACACCTTACAGTTAGATGACATCTTTTCATAGTATTTTTATTCTTAGAATGCTTTGTTTCTCATTTAGTTCTCATTTAGTGACGTGGTGTACTCCTTGAATGGAAATGGATTTGACTACACTAAGAAATGAGCATGCTGTATACCTACAGAAGAGGCCTCTATTAGTAGTAGTTTCACTCTTAACACAACCTCCAGCAGTTTTTTCTTTGTTTGTCTTAAGCTTTAACTAGAAAATGTTTTGCTTCATTATCATTCATCTAAAAGTCTTAAAATTGACGTAATTGTCAAATTGATTACTAATTCTTCAGTGGGTACAGTTTAATAAACATTGACAAAACCAACCCAAAGCATTCAAATTATTGCCAGTTTTGCACATAAAATTCATTTTTATTTCCTGCAGCTTTTGAAAGATCTGTTCTTCTACACGGTCCGTTCCTTGCAAGATGAATTATTTGTAAGATGTTGTACTGGATTTATTATTTGCTGGTGTCTCAGAGTGGAGAGGAAAGGCAATGTTGAGGCTTGGGGATTTTGAAACTGATAGCACTCGAATACATAGATTGAGATGGTCAAGAAAGACAGGTCTCTTACAGATGCATTTCCTCGTGTAGTTCCATACTCAGTTATTTCAGCTCCCTGTGATTCATCCCATTATTTGTTTGTGCCCACTCATTCTTTGCCAGAATAACCTTGTCAAGGACAAACACATTTGTAAGATCCCGTCAGTTTGGGAGACAGAGTGGCTGATGTGCTTCCAAAGCTTCTGGTCAGCGGCTGTGGTCTGATATGGGGAGAAATGACAGAAGGGTTTGTCTGTCCCTCTCACTATCAAAGATACATCAGTGTTGGTATTGACTGGTGAACTGTGCCTTATAAAAAGTTTTGGTGGCTTTGCTTCAGAGCTGCTGCTGTGTTCAACACAGAAGGGCCATTAGACTTAGGAGATAATTATAATGAATGTTACATGTTTTGAGTAATTTGTAAGAGCTTTCTAACCTTGGGACTTCTTAACCCAGTGAAGTGTTAGTTTTTAGAGCAACTTACCCTGTCAAAGTGTGTTCTTGAGATATTTCTGCAATGATGCAGCTTGTTAATGCCCAAATATACAAGGCCTCAGAACTATTTGCTGCAAAAGGAGTTTGAATACAGGGTAAGATGAGCAGAAACCTGATTTTGGACATGTGCAATACAGGAAGACAAGGTGGTGCAGTCTTTAGTTTGAAGTTTGAAGGATACAGTACTAGTTCTTGAATTGCTTTATTATGCATGGCATCTCAATTCAGACCACATTTGTATATGTAAGTCCTTAGATTAATTTATGATGTATTTCTTATATTTCTTGTGTTTCTTATGATGTTGCTCTGAACCTGTACTGACTAAAGAGGGCTGCAATCTTCTTTTTGAATAAAATGAGGTAACAGTAGAAATTATCATGCAGTCTTTTCCATAGGCTGTATTTCCATTGTTTCATGTACTGAAAAAAGCCATTCTTGCTTGTTTCTTTTTCCTTAATAGTATCAAGTGCAAATTAGAGAAAAAATAGTTTTACAGATCCCTTCTGCATCTGCTGTTGCATAATACTTTTGATGGAAAAGACTAAATAGGAGTGGGTGATGGGTCAAAATCTATTGTGCTAAGCTAACATGGTGCTGTCTTGGATAACTGTGTTTTCTAGAGAAGATTAATAACATTCATTGTAAGTCAATAAAGCATGAATACAGTATTATATGGAGCGTTTTCTAGTTAACATTAGATATGAGGATTAGAGGAAAAGTAAGGGAGGTATCAGTGGGCTGTGCAGGAACAAGCAAGAGGTTAATGGTGCTTTAACTGTTGATACTGTTACTAGACATGTTTTGGTGAAATTAACTGACGAACTGAAGTTAAGGGAGAGCTTCAATTACAAGGAGTCTTCCGAGAGTGGACCAAACAAGCAAATGACAATGAGGACTGAAATAATAAATATTTAATGACCCAGATGGTGCACCAATCCAGATCCTCTGCTGGGGAAACAAGCAACAAATGTCTCAAATGTCTGAAGGGCATGGATTGAGTATCAGGGGTCTGACAGTATAATATGATTATGAGAAAGCAAAAGTAATCTTGAGATACATTGGGAAGATCTTCTAGTAGAGATGAAACTGCTGATATGTACTGCTGATATGTTTGTAGGGAGCACTGGGGTTCTAAGTGCCTCTATTCAAAGACAACAACTCCAAATTAATGAGAGGGGAGACCTGCAAGGCTGCTTGTCACATTGGTCATCCTATTCAGAGAAGGATAAGAGTGGCATCTTACTGCTCAGTGGCTTCTTCTGAGAGCACTCTGCCTGCACTGAGGAGAGGGAAAGGTCCTGAGGCTGAAGAGGTCATTTTTGGCGCAAATGGACATAATCTTAGTAATAAGCAAGCAATTCTGAAAATTTCAGAACCTTCTTTTTCGTAGAGGTTTTCCTGAAGCAGAACAGTGAAACAGCAGGCACAGATGGGCCAAGGCCTACCCTGAGAGCAGGGGAAAGATTTCTGCAGACTGGAAGTGCTGATACAGGAATGCTCAACTGGGCTACCTGTGGTGTCCCAAATTCTTACGTGAAGTGTTGAATGATCAGTCACGTTGAAGTCTTTGTAAAGGCAAAGAACTGAAAGCCATAGCAGTTTCCAAATACTGTTGAGATATGTTCAGCCAAGGTGTTGGATACTACATGGAACTAAGGAGTGGTCTACCCTCATCACCTTACATTGGTTAATCTGAGGCTGGTGTAGGAGTTCACAGGTTTACTTTCCCTCTCAGCAAAATAATTAAATTTTGAAGAACATCTTCAGTCACAATTATTCTTTTTAATTCTTCCTCACATGTATGTTGTGTTTTTTCTTTTACAGAACAGTTCGTGTCTGGCTGAAGAGAGACAGTGGACAGTACTGGCCCAGCATATACCATGCAATGCCATGTAAGTATAAGGAGATATTCAGTATCTACTGTGGATTTGCAAAGTGGTTTTGATGAAGCTTCATGCCTATGACCATTTGCAAGCTTATTTCTCTGTATTAAATGTTATTCTTGAACAATCCTCTTGGTACCGGTGAAGCTTTACAAAGTTATAGGCTAATGCTTCTGAGAGGCATCAGAGATTACAGCAGTGAAAGGATACAGACATGTTAGTAAGGGATGAGGATTTAATGCAAACATAGGTTTTAAAATGGGGGAAATCAAAATGTAGTCTTACATACTGCCCCTAATGGAGTCCATAAAGCTTTGTAAGTCTCCAGTATAAATCACTCTGCTCTTCCTTCTGTTTGTGCTCAATCCATTAGAGTGCAATGGTAAATGGTTTTATTTGGTAAGAACTTAATATTCCATGGCAGCTAATATGATAGAGAGGATACTAGACAGGGAAGGCAGCTCTTCCAGTGTAGAAGCAGAATCATTTTACCTCTGCAATTAAATGTGGAAAACCAAATTTCCCTGATGGTTCCCTCCATTATGTCTCCTCTCCCAAAGAGTGTTCATGCTTTGAGAAACTGCAGATCAATGTCCATTTTTCCAAGAGAAAGTGGAAGAAATGACAGCCATTTTTGTTTTTTGTAACCCCTGTGTTCAGGAATATAATTTTGTAGGTCATCAGAGGCAGGCATATGCTAATGCTCTTTGGTCAGCTTCAATCAGATGTGCTAGGTTAGCCTGTCTTTGGAAAGCTTGTAAAGCTGACCTTAAATCCAGACTGGGGAGCATGAATCAGGTCTCATGGAGGTATTCATACTGTCTGGAGAAAGGATTATTTTAAGCTAAGATAGGTAGATTTGGAACAGACATCTGTCTCCATGCTAACTAAAATATTTAATAGGTGTAAGTTTAAGTACAAAAACATCGTTGTGGGACTCTAGGTGTCTAGCAGCCATGGTGTCTGCCTGCTTTAAGAAAATAATTTGGTGGAAAGGAGGACCCCTCATCTTCCTTTGTGACGAACTAGCTCATAAAAACGTGTCAATCCTCAAAGGTACTTTCTGCTCAAAATTTCACCCAAGAAAGTATTGGGAACTAGTTAATGACGTGGCAGTCTGTGAAGCTCTGTCATGATCGCTAGCAGTGGCCCAAGTCCCCTTGACCTGTCCTAAGAGGTTTGCTTTCCCCAGCCAACCTGTTATGAAATGGCCTTTCTAGCTATTTAGCATTGATATTCTCTTTTTCCATGTGGTATTTTTGCATACATTTGTATTTTTGAATCTCATTAGGTTTTCTTCTGCTTTTAGCAAAGCTGTGTTATTGCCACTAATAACAGCTTCAGTGGAAATGATGGAGTAGATCCAGTTCCACTGAAAGGGGAGTATTTCAAAGCTTCTTCATAAATTTGAACACTTGACAGTGCTCCTTCACTTCAAAGGCTGGTAAGGTTTTGAGGCATGAGATTATATTGTGTTATTCAACAATTTCAAGAATCATCAGGTATAATTAACAGCTGAAGCAATTACAATCAGTCATACATTTAAGCTTGGAAATCACAGGAAGGGCTCTGAGTCAGAATCTGCACAAGTCTGCACTTGACTAGAAATGATGGTTTTGTCCGTTTCTGTGTTGATCATCTTTTTGATGGTGCTCTGCTTTAGGTTCATACTGGGCTTTGTTGTTTAAAGAACAATGACTGCTGAGAGTTTCTCTGTGTAAAAATGTAGTGAGCACAATGGTGCCTTTGTGCTGCTTAGCAAGCTGTGAGTTGCAGTCCTACCTATAGATGCCCCATTAACATGATTTATGACTGACTGTGGTGATGTGCGACCCAATCTATTTTATGATTTGATATCAGGTAGCCTTAATAACTGAGTTTTCAGACTAGGTCCTCTGGGAAATGAGAAGGGCGAGGAGTTGGGTTGACTCAGTGATGTGCTTCTGTCGAGTTCTGCACCTGAACAGGGACACCAATGCATTCTGAATGTGAAAATCATTAAATACCTAATAGTAAAAAAAGGTCAAGATTATAGATCTTGTCTGAGTTTAGAGGTAGGATTTCTCCTAATTGAGAAAGTTTTGTGTCCTGCCTGTGGGTAATGCTCTGATCAAAAAATTCTGGACAACACAGTGGATCATATTTTTGTTCATCATCTCTAGCCCATGAGAAAAGAGCTCTAGCTGAAACCTTGTTAATCCATTTCCTTCACACCAGTGTTGTCTCAACAGCTGATTAACAACAGACCTCTGTGAACACATAACCCTGGTTAGATGTGTTCTCTTGATTACACGTGTAACCATGGTTAGATTTGTCACTTCAGGCACAGGACTAAAAAAACAACTTAGCAGACACAAATTAATGACAGCTAAAGAAATTGTTGTCAAGAGTTAAGTAAACTTTTCCAATAAAAAAACCAACAAAACTAAAACACACAAAAGACCCAAATGCAATAAAAAAAAAAAATTCCTATTACAGATATGGAACAGAGTAAAGGAATTATTGTACTGGGGAACAGTGTAGTATCCAGTCTTTGAGGTAGATAATCCGCTGCTTGTCTTATGATGGTTTTCATAACTAACACTTTGCTTAGGAGGGTAAAAAAACTGCAATGCAAAACATGCTCCTTTGGTCTTAAACTGTGTCATGTTTAGGCACTTCAGAGGGTGGTCCCAGAAACTGCAGGGTCAAAGTCTGTATCTCTCCTCTGAGTCTGTCAGCTTCTAATAAAGGTGACGCACTTTTGAGAGCATGAAATATGTAATTAGGATTTTCCTCCATATTTCATTTTCTAAAGGCAAAAATCAGTGTGCATTTGCCTTGTATTTAGGGCAAAGACTGCAGCCAGACTTCTGCATCAGGAATATCCTGCTTGTTCTCCATAGTAGTTCAGATCAATCTTTTTCCAGTTTGAAATCCATATTATAACTAGGTACTGAACTGCAGAGTCTGCAGAGTGCTTTTATTTTTCCTGGATATGTTTTTAAGAGTCTTGAATATCTCAGAAGCTTAAGGTTTCAGGATTTTGTTTTATTTTTTCTTTTTTTTTCTTCCCACTTTGCCTGAGTGCTTAAGTACCTGAATATTGTCTTAATTTTACCAGAGTAAACTGCTGCAGTCTTGTTACAAGTGGCACAACTGACTACATCAGTGTAGCTGGTATGTACATAATTTTAGTGCTGACATAATGATTTTTCTATGATGTTACTGAAGAGTCCCCTTAGGAAAATGATTATAGCAAAATAAGTATCTTTACTCTGCTATGACTCTGTACACACAAGTCTGGAATTCAGTAGTTACTTCTTTTGTAATCAGCTTGTGTCAAGCAATTGCTTGCATCATTTGCTTCTGAAGTGTTTGGGAAAAGCATACTTCAAATAATTAATTTACCTGAGATGACTTCTCTATGAGCTGCTCTTTGCCTTTGGGGATACTGGTTGCTCTTTCAATGTATGCACCGTGTTCAGCATTTGAAAGCTGCTGTGTCATATGCCTGTTCTGGCATTAAGTGCTTTTAAACTTATTTGATGTTTATTATGCTTAGAATTGGAGAGTTTTCTGTCCATTTTTTTCTACAACTCTTACTCTGTTACAGGCATAGAAGCCTCAGTATAATAATATAATTATTAATGATAAATATAATTAAATTAAATATAATAGTAATAATAATCCCTTTGGAAGGGATTATTCCAGTTTGCTTTTTCTAAGGGAGAGGTACAGGAAGGAGCAATTTTGTCACTGTTACTAGGCCTGATTTAATTGTTTCCTTTCTGTCAGTTTCCTTGAACTGAAGCCTTTTTATTTATTCAGTTCAGTCAGCCCTTCCAGGAAAGAAACAAACAGAGGTGCCTGCCTGGATGTGGATCTGATGGGCTTTCTGTTTATGGTTACTTCTCCTTCAGGAAACATTTCAAGAGGGAGTCAATACTGAAGGTGGAACAAGTTTTATTAAACAGTCAACATTTACTCTTTTTCTTCATATAGTTTTGCTGCCAATTAAACTATCAAGGAAGATTTGCTAAACTATGGGCTGTTTAGTCCTAGGAGAAACATTACACAAATTGAGAAGATACTGGATTACAGTACTGCAAAAGAGAGGACTCCAAGCTTGTTAGTAACACAAACATGCAAGTAATCACAACAGAGAGTAGAAACCAAGAGGGGGGGGAAAAAGCAGAACTAAAAGTGCATCTTACTGTACTCTATATTTATCATAAGAATTTGGCTTATAAAGCACTCTTACTGTTATCCTAGCTGCAGTTGGCAATTGCTCCTGAAGAATAATTCCTGAAGGCTTCTGTTGGGACAGCAGGATTCCCAGCTGCATGCTGCTGTGCTGGGGCAGTAAAAGCAAGTCCTGCTTTCTAAGTTAACTTCACAGTTCTTCAATTAAACCAAGCACAGCTCTTGAATTCTTTCAATGAAACCTGGTTTTGATACAAACCCTGCCAGATCCTTGAGGGAGCGTACTGTGACCATATCAGGATAAATCTTGATATTTGTTAGAGTAATATCAATGTAATCCAGCAATGGCTAGCTTTAGATACAAACTTTTATTTTGACCACAGTATGTGATACTGTCACACATGTCTGTGTTGGAATCGGAGTAGGGGACTGTTGAACTCAGTCCTTAATACTAACTGATATGTTGATTCCTACTGGGGAATTTTCTTACTGCAGGTATAAGATGTAAGCCTCTGACATAATGTAGTGTTTTGTTTTATTGTCAGCACAGTTCAGGCAAATGTAAAAAACTAATTTATACAGCTAAGTAACCTCTGACTTATACTGTAATGTCAAGTGCCTCTTATATCAAAGCAGCACCATTGCTCTTATATGAAAGGCTTGTTTACAGATAACTAGTAAGAAAAAAATGTGAAGGAGCTGGAGCAAGGTTATTTTTCCGTGTCCTATTAGGATAGGGTCAAATGAATTGCATGAACACTTTTATTTTAATGCTTGTCTATTGGTAAGTTCAAAATGCTGCTCAGCATCATAAAGCGTGTTAGCTACTTTTAGGCTTTCCAGAACTTCAAGAAAATGAGAATCACAGTTTTGTTAACTTCATCAACATGTTCATTTTTTGCAGCTCCATGTTCATGCATGTCTTTTAACCCGGAAACCAGAAGGCTGTCCATAGGTCTAGACAATGGTACAATCTCAGTAAGTACATCCAAAGATTTCTAGTTGAAAAGCTTCTTTTTTGAGAAGTATGTGTGTGATGATGTGGTGAGAATATTTTTGCTAGTGTTTGGGAGACAGACTTTTTAATGATAGTGAAACTAAATCTGTAGTGCAGAAAATGTTGGATTATTAAAAATTTTGTTCCAGCTGCCACAAAGAGATTGACTGAGGTTTACAGTATTTATTAGGCAAGTCAACAAAGTGTCTTAATTTGCATATCTCTTAAAAAATAACACAGAAAAACAGCTGTTGCTTTATTAAATTTGAGTGACTTGTTAATTACGTGATACCAAAGTTTTCTGAAAGCAACAATTAAGAGGAGGAAAAATCATCTTCTTGGAGGTGGAAGGTGGATTTCTGCTCCATGTCTATCTGCTTTTCCAAACTTCAGAGTTCAGATTTTGTTTTCCTCTCCCTTCAGAGGAGTTGCTTCTAATCGGCAGGGAGGTTGCTGAGAGATTTGGTTCATTAACATCTGAGATAGAGATGTGTGGAAAGGAAGTAGGATATTAAAGGTGGAGTGTGTCTGTTGGAGCTATAATAGAGGGTAGAAGTTGACTTTATTAATTGGATTTTTCTTGTGGAATGGTGAATAAAAAGCTGTATCACTTTGGAAGAGTGGAAGAGTCATGGGTCAGAGGTATTTTTCACCTCTGCCTCATCAATAGATTCCTCTTCCAGTTGAGGATCAGTTTACCATCACTTCAGATTTTTCTGCTGTTATCTCTGCTTTATGGGCTTTATAATTGAAAGAGTATTGACATAAGGGCAACTGTCTGCATTAAAGCCAGTATGGTGTTTGGGAAAGGGGATGTGACACTTTTAGCTGTTGCCTGTAAGCTCCATCAAAGATGTGAAGGTTTTGACCTATAAAGCTATTAATGCCTAGTAGCAGAGATTTTTTGTGTGTGCCTATAGGAGATTTTTCCTTTTGTATCTAGGAGATGGGACAGATTCCAAAGAATTTTCTGCACCTCAGAAATTCTCTCCTTCCCACTCTGAAATAACTGAAATTTGCCAGTCCTACTAGGCACTTTTGTTTTCATCAGGCCTTTGAGGAATGTGAAGGCAACTGTAAATAAGGTATTTAAATACTCTGGCTTGATGGGAGATATGTCCTTTGTCTTGGGGGCATTTTGTTTTGAAGAGTCAGAGGATGCTTCAGAGTAAATGAGGTCAAATATTTTCCATTCTGAAGCTAAAAAAGGCAAATGAGATATGCAGGTGATAAACCTACACGTGACTTTGGATATTTATAGGTTTATATTGCCACGTCTAAGGCAGATTCTATTTGTTGCTAAGCTGGGTTTTTCTTTTCCCAGTCTTCTGGATACAAGTGTATAGGAAGGGGAAAGTGCTTGTCTGTGTTGCTTGATTTAGTCCTCTGTAGCTGCAAGCATTTGTGTGGTAGGGGAAAATGCATTCCACAAGATGAAATGTTTTCATCTGTAGCAAACGTAAGACTTACTTGTAAGAGGGGCCACAACTGTAATGTGCTGAAAGAAGCGTGGAGTTAGAAATGGAAGAGCAAGGGGAGCCCCATTTTCAAATCCCAGCAATACTGGGATGTAGAGAACATCCCCAGGTACTTGAACATGGGTTACAACCACCCTCTGGAGGAAAGGATAAATTTGCTTTCCTGAGCCCAGCTATGATGATTAGTTTAGCACAGGAATATGTAAGCAGGGCACACCAACCACAAAATAACAGAACTTACTGTAGCAAGGTGACCTGAGTACCCTTATTTTAATTTCCTCAAAGGGAAAGTACAGGCAGTTTGCTTGAGCAGCATGAAATATTTGGGAATTAGTCAGCTGCTCCACATTAGCACTTCTGTAATTCCTAGCACACTTGAGTCTGTTGGGTGCAGAGCCAAAAAAAAAAAAAAACCTAAATAAAAAGCCATCCAACTATACCAGTAAAACCATGACAATTATTCTGCACTTTGGGTAGAAAGAAAGGATTCCTGGTAAGGAAGAAAGGATTCCTGGTAAGGGCTGTGAGCTGATAGTCATGAGAGTGACACATAATCTCAAGTGATTTTTTTTTACGGTGCAAGGAAGTACTTCCAGGTGTAAATGGAGACAAAAAAGTGGAACTGCCTTTTTTATTCTCTGTGAAACTTTTGTAAGCTGCTTGACACCTCGGGAATGCATACGCTGCATTTTGAGGAAGACGGGCAGCAACACTATTGGCACAGAAAGAAGTTCCAGCAAAGCCACCTAAGGTGAGCTTGTGTGGCCACCTCTTTTGTGAAACAATGCAGCAGCTTTTGCTTCTGCAGAGAGGAAGAGATTGTTTTTAACCTTTTGTGACTTCTCAGCATGAGGGCTGCACAAACATTTGAGCAGCACAGCACACCATTATCTTGAGTAAAGATTGTCTAGCATTTTGCTTGAAGAGTGCTGGCACCTAATGTAAAAAACCCAAACTTTCTGCAATCTGCTTTTTTTACACTCTGCAAACTTTTTTTTGAGAAGAGTGACATCTTAGGAACTTCTTGAAATCCCTTTTGGAAGTCTGAAAACTTTATCCTGGACATAAATTCCTTGCTCAGAAGTGGAAAAACCATACTCTAATGGCTGCAAGGCTCTTAAGATACCACAAAAAAACAGAAGAAAGATCTTCGACTTGCAATAAACAGGAGACCACTGCCAAGATGAGACTTCTCACCTCATTACATCCATATGAAAGCTCATTTCCTTGATAAAGTTAAGCATTAGGTTCTGCAGCCAGTAAAGGAGAGATGAATTGACTTTGGATGCACCCCTGTTGACTTTTTCCAGAAACCATTATGAAATGGCATAAATTTCTCTTCGTTTCTGGGGAGACTGAAATGAGGGATTTAGTTTTTAGGTGGCTGAGGATGAACTAAATTTAGCTTTTTTTTTTTGCTGACCATGCCTAAGTCTATATGAAGCTGTTACATAGTTTGAGCAGAGCCACAAGGACAACAGGGCACCAGAATAACCCCTTCAGAATTTTTCCTCGGGGATGGTACCTATTAAAATAATTTATCTTCCACCTCATCTGATCTTGCAGCTGTCTACAAGTTTGACCATTAACAGTATTTTGAATACCTGAGACTGAGTCAGGTTCTACCTGCTATTGTACAACTTTCCCCTCTGCTGTTGTGGGGTGTTTAGTATTTTTTACCTCAGGAAACAAAATTATATTATATAATAAATAAAGTGAATATGCTATCATTATTTATAGAGGTTTGGTTTTTTCCCCAACAGATGTAGATGTAGTGTCTGACAGAAGATTTAAGATTTTTCGTTCTCTTCCTTTTCTGAAGCAGTTTTGTTGTTCTCTGGAAGACCTGAAAGTGCAGTCAGTCACTTGTGTTAACAGGATAAAGTCAAGCCCATAAGGGGATTCATAGTGTGTTGTCGACATGGCATCATCTATCAGAGAGCAGACTGTAAATTCCCTGGGGTGGGAACTAGACTGTGCATGGGTAACACAGAACTAATATATAAAGATTATTAACTCAGAAATGGATTCGGTTGCTTAAGAAGAGTTCTTAATTTTGTGGTACATCCATTGGCATATACCTGAAGCTCTAGGAACCCATGGATCTTCCTTAGTTTCTGGTCCGTGTCACCCAGCCCCATGGCCAAGGACTCTGAATTATTTAAACAAAATGCTGATACTATTTCTAGGATGAGGTTTTATAGAAGTCTTTTGCTTAAGAGAAGTTTGTGGTGAGTGTATGTGTTTCATTGTGAGGGAGATATGCTACACAGAGGAATAGTTGTGAGCCTTTGTACATCAGTGGACAACTAGATTTTGACAGTCTTCAAGAATTCTCCTTTGTGCTTTGTGAAGACTTTCATAGTACCAAGTTCTGTTTAGTAATAAGCAAACCTGAAACAGGCAAGACTGAGCATTAACGTTTTAAATATGACAAAAAGGTGAAAAGGAGCTCCAAAACCACCTCTGAAGGATAAAGAGTGATTCTGCCAGAAAAGTTGGTTTTAATCCCTGCAAGGAGGGTGTTCAGTTATACCATCCTGAGTGCTCTGATGTGTCCCAACCCCTCCTGTGCAAAAGGGCTTACACAGGACTCAGAAGTCTCTTCTGTTAACAAGCACTGACTGATCTGTGTAGGTGACCCCAGTTTTTCCAGCTCATTAAGAAGAGCCAGAAGCTGCCTAATGAGAACCGAGCGTCAGCACCTCTGAGAGGAGCAAAACATCTACGTAGGCAAGGATAAAAACCAGCTTCTGCTGGTACAACGTTAAAGAAATGTAGTTGGTGTTTTTGTAGTGCAGATGACACATTGTATGTGCAATAGGGCATGAATTTCTTGAGCAGGGTGCCCTGTACTAAAATACCTGTCTAGTGACGCAACTAATGCTTTCAGCCTGAAGAGGGAGAGGGCAGTAGGTGCAATGGAATTTGTAATTGAATGAGAGAGTGTGAAGGGGAGCAGGGAGACCTGCAGAAAGATTAGAAAATTCATCACAAATTATCATATGTTTTCAAAGAAGATAATTATATGCAAGAAGTCTCCAGGAAAAAAAAAATCCAGTATTTAGGTTAACTGAAACTGTGTTTACCTTGTACTGTATTTGGTTTTATTTTGGATGGAGCAGTGTATTGATAGTACATAGCTGGGGTTTGTATTAAAGAATACAGTGGTAATCAATACTTGGATACACCTTACAAACTGCACGTTTGAGTTATTGTATTATAATCAAGATATACAAAAGCCTTTTCAGTCTTCCACTGGAACTGTGGGGCTGTTTGAATCACAAAACAGAATGGTCACATCAAATTCGTTAAAAAATGCAAGTAAAAGTGAGAATGCAATCCATCTACATCCCACCTGAAGTCACCAGCATTTGTGTGCCACTGCAGTCAGAGACAAGGACAGCCAAATTGGTGGAAAAGGCAGACACATCTTCCCATCACATGTTGCAGCAGTTGGAGCAATTCCTCTTTAGGTAGCAATAGCAGAAAACTAGCATTCTAGCAAAGGGTCCTGCTTCAAATAGGCTTTGTACTGAAGCATTTCAGGTGGTGATACCTGATTCTGCAGGCCATGGTTAACAAAAACAAGTTCCCCTGTTAGCAGCTGGAAAGGTATAGCAGATTTCAAACTTTGTGGTTTGTAGAGCTAAGGTAACCCTGGTATAGGAATCCAGCTGACTTAATTTGTTGCTGCTGTTTAAGTGACCCTCCCCACTGTAGTCCTCAGCTGCCAGGGAAACCTACTGGGAGCTGGAGCAGATTAAGGAAAGGAAGATGAAGTAGAGCAGTTTAAGAGAACATATTTATAACAAATTTATGAACAGGAACATAGAGCAGAATACATAGCTGCCTCAAATCATTCTCAGTTGTTTTTCTGAAAGCTGGGATCTGTAGATGTTCCACAGATGAGTACTGTAACCTCTCCACCTTGGTGCCAAGCAGTAAATGTGATGTGTTTGAGTAATTGAATACCTGCAATGACGCAACAGAAAATGCAGAGTGAATTCTTTTTAAATTGTGGTTTGGAAACGGGGAAAATACTGGCTTGCAGGGGGTTAGAGTGTCTTTAGCTCTTTTGCATTAAATGTTTGGTTTGCCTTAAACATAGTCTGTAGGCTTATGAAGTCCAGTCTTCTCCAGTGCTTTTGGCACGTGCACAAGAACATTTCACAATCATATGTTTATCAAATTTGCTTATCTTGTGTTTGTAATGTTTATTTTAGTTTTCCATCCTATTTCAGGTTAAATGAGTTCGGTTTTACTTCTATCCTTTAGGCAGATTAGCACAGGGAGTTTCTGTGTAGTTTGCTATAAATTATTAAAATGATGTGGTTTTACATGCCTTCATTTTTTACTTTGTGTTTCTCTGAGTATGTGTGATGTATGTACATAGATACCTGACAGCTCTCTGAAAGCTAATTCGTGTGGTGCTGCCACAAAGCCTACCCTTTGCTTGGGTGTTTCCTCCAGAGACATGTTGCAGGAGGTTGGTTGTGGCCATTCTGTTTCCCCAGTTTTGAGTAACTCTCCTCTTCAAAACAATCTGCAGGAACACCTGGGTGGTCAGTGGGTTTAACCACCTGGGACTTTTCCATGAGCCGAGGCTGCCATGCAAACTCTTAGCTGCCATGCTCAACATTTCCCCATGCAAAAGCCATACTGGAAATTGAACAGCAGCACCAAGACAACAGAGCCCATCCCTATAGGTGTGCTCTTGCCTGGACACAGAAAAGATTGGGTTTCTGTTTGTCTGAAGCACTGAGATGCTCTTTAACAGAAACCTGAAATGCATTCCATTCCCATCATGTATTGTTGGTACCTAGTCTGGACTGAGAAATTTGGAGGCTCTCTGTTGTATGTATATTGTGTTTCCTGTCAGGCTGGGGTGTAGTTAGTGTATGTACACACATGAATACTTATGTATACACAAATGCATATGTGGGCACACATAGCTGTGCACACATGCATGTTTCTGCCCAGGCAGTCCTGAGCAGCAGGTGTTTGCCATGTCTCAGGTTCCTTTTGTGGCTCACAGCCTCAGCTCACAGTCAGTAATTTCTGTCAGCTTTTTTGTCTTCTTTTTTAATGGTTCCTCTTTTATCTGTTCCATTCAGAAGCACTCATAATATTGTCTTAGGCAGCTTTAAAAAGTGGAATAATTTAGGTTTTTGGGTACCCAGAATTTTTAAAAGTATAGATAGGGCTGTGGTTTTGAAGAAGGGAGAGCTTGCCTAATTGAAGTGTTCAAATGTGAACAGTCTCACTTTACATCTCTAAGCCCTGTTTCTTCTGTTTTTTTCTTTCCCTCCCTCAGGAATTCATTTTATCAGAAGATTACAACAAGATGACACTAGTGAAAAGTTACCAGGGTAAGAACCACAATCCATGTTAATTGGTTTGTATTTTCATTAATTTTTGTTAATTTTTAAGGAGTATGAATGGAAAAGTTTCCCTTACAATGATAGATTTTTTTTAAACTAATGTAAATGCCAGACTTATAGATCTATAATGTGGTTTGTTCTGAGATTACAAGATTTTTAAAACAGCTGTTTTGTGTTCTGCTTTTCCTTTTAAATGTTCCTTTGGAATATCACAGTAGACAGCAAACTGTCTATGTTTGGGGAATAGGAGCTTTAATTTTCAATCTTCAGTAATCCAGTGTATCTACTGAAACAACTTAGGAAACTAACCCATCTTTTAAGGCTGAAGCTATTGTGGTTAGTCTGGTTATATTTCAGTAACTGTCAGTTCCAATAACCACAAGATTATCAGTGAATACCTCTCCTGGTAAAAGGTCAAGAAAAGCCAGTCCTTACCTTTTCTAATTGGAGTCTGGTGTTCACTAGTGTGATGTTTTCAGAAATGTGGCTATTTATCCATTTCAAACCTCTAAAGAACACTGTTTTGGACAGGTATTCTTATAAAAGTAACAAATATATATGGCATTTTTTTTTTCTTTTTTTTTTTTTTTTTGCTGTTAGACTGCAAGGTGATATGATATTATATACTAAGCACTACGTTTCTGTATAGAAGTCTCTGACATGTTAGCTTGACATTTCTCATGTACATTTTAAAACATGTTCTTACTCATGTATTTTGAGTTTTATACCTTGAAAGACTGAGAAGGTAATTTAAATCTCTAAATGGAGGCTCTAGGGATCACTTTGTAACATTTAAATGTTAAGGTATCAAGAGAATCTTGATTTTTGCCAGACATGGCTGCCATATGAGTGTTTCATGAATGTCTGATGTGTTGCAAAATTAAGCCAGAATGTCTGCATTTTTTTAAACTTGTAAAAACTGAAGAAAAATGTACAATGATGATAGAATATATATATGTGAATCTTAAATAAGATTGCTGCAGTCTGACTGTACAGGTGTTAAGTATCCAAATTTGTGATTACTCTGCAGTCACCAAAGTTTAATGCAGCTAAGTTTCATGTCTAAATGTTGCGGCACTAAAGAAAGTGAGCTGAGGTCTTTTCTTCTGTGTATGCAGAACAACATATGCATAAGAACAACTTCCTTGATGAGTTCTTCAGGGAAAATGCTGAAAATTTTGGAAGAGGGGAATGGATTTCTTGGCAGTATTTCAGAAAAGCCAGTTGGCTGTGACATCCCACTGGAGGTTGCGGGAAAAACTCATAAAATAAAAAAAGAAAAGAGAAGAAGAAAAATGAAAGCTGCTCTTGTGGCTTTCTGAAATGTGCCAGATGTGTTGCAAACATCAGAGGAGGGCTTTGGATAGGAAGATGTCATGGAGAACCTCCATGGGTTGCCATGGGGGGAAACCCAGGAGCTCAGATTTCCCAAATATTGGAGAGCAAAGGATTCTAATGAGCATCCACTAACATCAGTGGAGAGGTGGTGTAGCTGACCACACTCCTAACAAGAGTCACCTTCTTCCTAGCCTACCTGTCTCACCACAGGAAGGTTTTTCATAGGATCATAGAATGGTTTGGATTGAAAGGGGCCATAAAGATCAGTAAGTTCCAACCTTCTTGCTGTGTGTAGGGACACCTTCCACTAGACCACGTTCTCAAAGCCTCATCCAATTTGGCCTTGAACATTTACAGGAATGGGGCATCCACAACTTCTCTGGACAACCTGTGTCAGTGTCTCACTGCACACACCTGCACAATTGCAATGAACAGTTTTCTGACAGTGCAAGGCAGGAAAAAGAAAAAAAACCCAAAGAGATTCCCCACTGTTTTCAGGTCACCAATGACCTGGGGCTGCCCACTGCTCCACAGCAGAGTGCCTCCCACCACCCCCCTCCAAAAAGACACGCTCCTGGATTCTCCACTCGTCACACCAGGTGTTGGTGAAGGAGTGTAGTGCTCTCTCTGCCTGGTCCCTAGGCTTGGCTGGACCCACGCTGGAGGTCTGCAGTGCTGGGGAAATGTTGCAAAAGTGAGGTGCTCTGTGAGCTGCTGTCAGTCACAGGCTCCTGTAGTTCCATTCATCCACACGGTGTTTGGCACTTTCGTGCTCCTCTTGCTAAATTTGCTTCCAACCAGAACCCTTGATCTGGGCTTACCAGCGGCCTCACTGGGTCCGAAGTCCAGCTGAGACACAGCAAGGAGGAAAGAGCCACATTTTCAACATGCTGTCCAGGAGAATATGCAGGGAAGAGCATTGTAGTCCCTTGGGCAGGTATATCAAGACCAACAGAGATAGATCTTCTTCACATAGTCCAGTAGGACTGCCTCCACAATCCTGTCTCTGCAGTGCACCTTCCTCACATGGCCATACTGAGTTTTGGGGTTGGCATAAGCATCTTGGTAAAGCCCTGAGCAAGGAAAAAATAAAATTAAAAAGCAACAGGTGGGGTTTTTTGGGCATAGTGGCCTTCTAGTGGTTCATTTGTTAAAAGTCTTACTTTTAAAAAGTTTTGCTTAAAGTTTTCAAGTAAGACCTTAATGTTCTTCAGAAGTATTTTAGGAGGAGTAACTAATTTTATTTAGCCTACTAGGTGGCTTTAGCTGAATCATGCTGGCTGCTTTTGTGTTTGCTAGCTTTATAAATGGTCAGCAGTGCTCTTGCCCAGTGACTGGTGGGCTACTGATCATCTCCCACAAAAAGATATTATTATAAATAGCTGAGGCTCTGTAGTGATTAAAGAACATTTATTGTGTCTTGAAAGGGCATGAATATGTTGATCAAATGATCTTCTGGTGACACAGAACGACAGCCCATGGTTAGGCTGTGCTTTGGTCTTGGTAGGGGTGTGCAGCCAGGTCTCGTGGCTTATGGAGCCTTGCCTTGGGGGTGTTCATGGCTGGACATGCTCTCTGAAGGTTTTGCTGCAGCACTGTGTCTGGAGTTGAGAAATCTTATTTCTTGGAAGGGATCTGAATGCAGAAAGGGGGGACGTGACACAGGATTAGTCAGTACTCCAGGGTGGGTCTTGTGGCATTGGCCTTCTGTAGGCACTGACTCATTTCCTTGTATAAGGAGGAGTAGTGTAGGCATTTGATCAGTGCCATTTGGGCTGCTCCGAGGAATTAATTTTTTTCAGTATGTGTCTGTCTCTCATATCATCATCTCCTTCAGTCACAGCACCAGCTGATGGTGTAGACAACCTCTGCTCTCTCCCTGGGCAACTCCTCCCATATTCCTGCAAGAAACCTTTCTCTCCCCTCAGCAGCCTTGGCTTCCAGACCCCTCTAGCCCCTCACAGGCTGGTCCATATGGCTGTTGGTGCTTCCCATTCTTTCTGGCCTTCTCTACCCTGCTTCTTGCAACTGGACCATCTTTTGGATGAGATAACAGCTCCTGGTTTTTAGTGTTTTATTTATTTACTTATTTATTTATTTGACACACAGTTTTTCTGCCTAGCCAAATTTGTAGGCCTGCTTCTGCCCCATGTTTTGTGCAACCTGCCTGTTTCAAGGGTGTTCCCCTGGCCCTCTGCTTTCAGGCCAGCTCATGTCATGCCCTTACTTCTGCTTTCCCCTAAGCACAACCTCTTCACTTGTGTTTTTCTTGCTCAAGCTAAGCTTTATTTTCTTCCTGGCAATTTCCACCTCTGTTTTGGTGTTTGCTGATACTTTTTACTGTTGTAACTTCTCAGAATAGCTTCTTGCCCAGCACTGGGTGGCTGTGGAGCCATCCTTCTCAGGCTTTTGACTTTGTGCACAGCACAGACCCTCCATTTCCTTTGTTGACATCTTGCTGTACACCTCCTGGCTGCAGCTTTTTTTCTCAGCACAGCTTTCCATCTTCTCTCCAACCTGCCCCTTGCGTAGTGCTCGCTGCTGCTTTCTCATAGAGGAGAGCGGCCACCCTGCTCCCTCCTGCCCTCCAGCTGTGCTTGGACTTGTGCCCTTCTCCTCTCTGCTGCTTCTCTCCCTTCTGTACAGCGTGGTCTTTTCCCACAAATGGCGTTCTTCTCATCCTGGCTTACACAGATCTGCTCTTGCCTGGTGCCTGTTGAGAGTTTTCCTGTGCTGTGACCACATTCACACTCCATCCCCCTATCTCCATCCTGCTGTTGTTACAAATGAGCAGCTTTGGAATTGTTTGCTCCACGATTTTTCTGCATACAAATGATGATTAAATCTTCAACAGATGAAGGACCAGCTTTTTGTTTGCTACGTCAAGGTGCTGAACCTGTGTTAATCCTAGGGCCCAGACCCCTTCCTTGCTCTTCTGTCAGCTGCCAATCTTCTGATATTTTGCTGCTTTAAGCCTCACATGAGTCAAATTCCCTCTTAATGACAAGTGACTTTCTGTTTGTGTTTGTCATCTCTTTGTTCCTTTACTTAGATGATCTACACTGTGCACTTTGGCTTGTTTCAGATATATCTGCCATCAGTGTGTGTGTGTGTGGTGGCACCAGCTAATATGTGCAGGTGGACAACAGAGTGCTGAATTGAAAACTCTTTTTGGGGAGGGAAGCTAAGCAAAGCTGTCATGCACGTCCCATCCACCTCTTGGCAAGTACCATTTTTTAATGTCTACTCCTTACTTGCCAGAAAGAACTGCCTCAGCATCCACAGGCATTACTTCTACCAAAAATTAGAAGTTTTAGGAGGTAGATGGAGAGCTGGGTGGTGCCAGCTATCCTCACAACCAATTCAAACCTTAAGAAGCTGTCACTAGCAGTAGTATTTGCCATATGCTGAGAAAACATTCCTGGACAGGCTTTGAACAGTCTAATCTCAGGCAGCTTTGCACATCCCGTGGAAATGCATGGGTGTGTCTGTGGCATTGATGGTTTGCACAGCCTGGAACATGTTTGAGGGCCCATGAGGTGCTTGTGGCAGCAGCAGTGTCCCTCTCTAAGTGCAGCACTCCATTGGGTGGTGCAGGTGTTCTCAGAGAGACCAAGAGAGGGTAAAGATAAGCTTGAGCCACCCAGGGGGCCTCTGAATTTCTTCCCAGAGAAGGCAAGGGTAGAGAGGAGATGGCATCTATTTGAAAGAGTTCAAGTGACTCCTGGATGGTCTCCATCCTTTTATCTGGAATGTAAAAGTGTGTAGAAATGACAGCCAAAATCTGAGCTCTTCTAATAAGCAAGGGTGAAAGCATCTGGGCACAGTTCATGCCTGACACTTTGGTTTAGCTGCCTATCACCATTATGGCAGGTTGTGTCAATACATCTATTGAGTTTTCTGCTCAGGGAATCTGTCTGAAAAAGCAGTGTGGATCAGGGCCAGTGTTGGCTCTTGGGAACCTCCTCTTCTGTCCTACAGGTAGTTCCCCCTTGTGGGGTTTGAACTTAGCTCTCATACATGCTGCATATTTGTAAAGGGTGGACAGCAATCTTCCCATATTATATTGTTCTGAGGAGATTCTCTGCTTTTCAGAAGGATGCTTGGGGCTGGTCTAAACATATTCAGTCTTTTTTTGTATCAGCTTAAACAAACACAAGCAGTCTGTTTTATGCAACACAGGTTGCTGCATTTTAGAACAGTAATAAACCAATAGGGCTGTAGATTGAGGAGTGGGGCATTCACCATTAAGTTAGAGCTGGGAATAGTTCTGTATGTCTTTCCAGCCACTTGTTTTATTAGAATATCAGCTCAATCAGCACTTCATGACCAAGCACACTGGTCTCTCATACAAAAAACAAGTATGCAGTCCCTTGTTTTAATGAAAACCTTTTGATGGCTTTATTTTGGTAGCAGTAGAAATTTATTCCTTCCGCTGTTTTATTCATCTACCACAGCTGTGATATTTTCTTTTATTTAAATTTTATTCCAATAACCTTTTAATTCTGAAACTTTCCTTTGCTGCAGCATTGTGCCTGTGCTGTTATTCATCATTCTGCTGGGGTAACACAGCCCAGATCCACCAAAACTTCACAGCAAGAGGAGCAGCAGCGTAGGCATTTTCACTGCTGTCCAAAAACTAGCTCAAAGGAGGTTACAATGGAATTCCAAGTCCATTCCACAGTGGCAGCTTTGTTAGTTATGATACAATGATGGAGAGAAGACTTGTGCTGCTGTAGAAGATAAATGGCTGCAAAAGGCATGGAAGGAATTAAGTCTTGCTTCCACTCTTTCTCATGCAAACGCTGAACATGCAGAGCAGGGACCTTACAAGCTTCCATGGAAGCTGATGTCAACAGGATTATTGAACACCAGCTGCTTCTGTGAGGAGGAGTTGGGTGCAGTTGGTATTTGCAATGGTTGTCTGCCCCCATGTTCTTCTCTGCAATGTGATTATATGTCTGTCTGCTTAACTTTCAGCTCATCAAAGCAGGGTCATCATGATTCTGTTTGTCCTGGAGATGGAGTGGGTGTTGAGCACCGGACAAGACAAACACTTCACGTGGCACTGTTCGGAGAGCGGCCAGCGGCTGGGGGGGTACCGCACCAGCGCCGGCGCCTGCGGCCTGCAGTATCCTTTGAGCTCTCAGTTGTTTCTGCTCTTTGGCACTCAAACAGCCCTTTAAGTTTATTTGTCTAGTTCTCCTCCAAATTTTGTGCCCTGTATGGATTCAGTGCTTTGTGAGATAAACTGTTGTTTAAAACCAATTTAAAAAACTGTCAGTTCTCCTTGCTTTGTCCGCTTAATGCGTTGTGGCATATTTAGGGCTAAGCATTTTTGAGCACCACAATGGGCGATCTGCAACCTATTGTGGTCTGCTATTGTAATAAATATGGATAGGGCCTTCATTTAAACATGCAGTGCATGCTTTCTTCAGAGAATTAATGGTAGCAAAAGTAGGTTGGTGATCAGGTCAGAGTGCCTGTGTGTATGCATGGTAAAAATTAAATTACTTTAATATAAAATAATGAGCACTTGTCCTTCACTCTGGAACTGCTCACTGTGTATTGGGAATTTGGGTTAACTAAAGAGTAAGTGACTCCAGAAATGGCACTCCAGGTGGCTTATTCACGTAGAGCTGCCCCAGCTGCCTGACAATAAAAGAAATATTAATTCAGCGCTATGGCAAATGAAAAGGGAAATAGAAAAGTATGAGCTCTTAGGCTGAAAACAGGGGTTAGCATAAACAGTCTTTTTAATGCCCCAGAGTGCATGTGGTATAGATGATGCATGTTTTGCTAGTTCATGAGAAGTGATACTGACTCAAAATTATTGTTTCAAGATGGACTGGCTTTATATTATGTGGTAATTCAGCCAGTCTAAATTGCAGAAAGAATGAACTTTTTAATTCATTCATAAATATTTTTGAAAGCATGATGCAAGAATTTGCCCTGTGTTACCTAAGTCTTTCTAGAAAACAGCCAATTTTGACTGATTATAACTTTTGGAGGACAATTTAATTTGTGCCATCTGATTATGATGGTGGAGAGCAATGGAAGCCGGGGAAGGGAGAATCACTGGCAAATACTGCAAAAATATTTGACATAAACAGGAACAGGTTTGGGTGTTTTTGTTCTGCAGTGTCCCGTGTGCTTAAAATCAGTACTCCTTTGATTTTTGTATTAATTTTGGGAAGGAAGAGAGTGGATACCATCCAAGTCTAACATGTAAGCTACAAACCCTGAGGAGACAACTCTTATGTTCATGGCGAAGGGCTACTTCAATGGTGTTTCATAACAAAACCATGAATTGTGTCCTGGAATAGTCTTGTTTTTTCTCACCCAGGAGTACTGCACTATTAGTATGAACAGGTAGGAGCATTATTAAGATGTACAGGTGCCTAAAAGTACGCTCTGAATACCTCCTTGAGACTGGAACACTGTTCACAAGATTGCAGTATACTCATGTCAAAAGAATTAGCAAGTCATGAAAGGAATGCAAAGCTTGTGTAAATAATACGTTTTCCTCAGCATCTCTCCTTCAGATTTGATGTGGAAACCCGGCATGTGTTTGTTGGTGACCATTCTGGGCAAGTGACCATCCTCAAACTAGAGCAAGAGTCCTGCAGCCTTGTTACCACATTTAAGGGACACACAGGTAAGGCCTCAGGAGGAGACCCAGAAAGGTGCTCAGGAGGATCTTCATCAGTGCTCAGCATCACGATGGTTTGAATGTCCTGTGATAGACTAGGATGGCTTGTGTCAGTGCTTAGCCTGGAAGGGACATAGCTGTTAAACTGTCTCAGCAGTTCAGGGAAGCTGTATTGGTCAAAAAGAAGAGTGATCAGAGCTCTGAGCAGAACACATCTATAGCAGAAAATGCCACAATCAGTAGCTTCTAATTAAAGCAGAGTGGGACTTGAATAAGTTGTGATAGTTCTGGCAGGGAGAAAGGATGCTGCTAAAGGCAAGATCTGTATAAATAGACACTTTATCCCAAGTGGAATAGGCACAGCTTGGAGGCACTAAATACTTGTTTCACTGCTGGGACTTGGTGCCCCCTTGGAAGAGAGCAACCCTGGATATGATCCTACCATCTAACAGAAGAAATGCTGTCACTCCTCAGCATTTTTTCTTCATATCCCTCCTCTCTAACTAAGTTCTAATAGCTCAAGATAGTACAATGTTGTTCAGTCCTTGTGCTAGGATACTGAGAAGATGCCTGTAATATTCCACACTTGCTTCTTTTATAATCTGAAAATTATGGAGATGGAAAATTGTGTAGCTCCCACCGTGACCATTCTTCTTCCACACATTACTGCTCACTGGATTCACCCATGCAAATGGCAGCAAAGCCCTATGTCCACAGAAGAACAGGATGGGGTTTCAGTAGTTTTTCTAGACTGTTTTTTCCACTGAAGGCACATGGTTGCATATTATGTTGTATCTTTATATTTAGCTACCTTCCAGTCTTCCACTTTCTATAATAAAATGACTGTTGTGTGTGCTCCTGTTGCAGGTGGTGTCACTGCTCTCTGCTGGGACCCAATACAGCGAGTTTTATTCTCAGGCAGTTCTGATCATTCCATTATAATGTGGGATATTGGAGGAAGAAAAGGAACAGCCATCGAGCTGCAAGGACATAAGTATGTTCAAAGCCCTTCCTCCTGCTTTTATAGGAGAAAAGCTAAATGCAGAAGCCACATCTGGAAACAAACAGCCCAATGGTTACATCTTCTCAAGCCTCAATCTTGTATGTGTGACTCCCTGTGGTCTGTATACAACAGGAATAATTGCTTACTTATAGTAAGTTTTCCAGTGTAGGGCCTGCAGGCTGTTTAAAGAGTCTGCAGAGGGTGGTGAAGGAAAGCATCACATCCGTAGTCCTGAATATGTTATGCCAGAGCCTGTGCCTTTGTTGGAAAGAGGAGGCTCCTCAAATGAGAACAGCTGCAGGGAAATTCTCGGGTTTTGGGTGTCAAGGTCCTTCCTTCCCCTAGAGGGAGCATCGGGCTTGGACAATTAATCCCTTTTTCCTCCATGCTCTTTCATCTACAGCCCGAATTCTAAGTGATGTGCTTTAACCTTTAACCCTAGCAGCTTTCACATCTCCTCAGTGCAAAGAGACATCATCTCTGCAAGTACATTTGCATAGCCATAGATATCTCTGAGGACAGGTAAGCCCATTCTGGGCATTGATTACACATCAGAATGGCTCTAGTGGCAATGACTCCTGACCTTTTAAGACTGGCAATGCAAGAAGTTTCAGAGCATTGGGACTTCATATATGTGGGACTTGCATGCCAGGCCCAGGTCTGGAGAGACAAAATCCCGTGGTGGTTTTGAGTTATTAGTTTCTTACATATTCATGCATTTCTTTTGAGTGATGCTGCACTCCGCTGAGTGATTGGGATGCCTCTGGGATTTCAAAGCACTACAGAGCTCTAGCTTAAATTCCCAGATCAACCTCATAGCCTACCAGTGGTGCTTGCTAATGCATCACTGCTTGATTTATTGCTGTGGAAATTAGTTCTAATATGAAGTTAGCCTGTGGACCTTAATCTCTGTGATGGCTGTCAGCTGGAACTGTACAACACAGCATCCTACGAATCCTGATGGTGCCTCTGGTGTTGGCAGGCACTGCCACTCTGAAGGGTGGCAGTGTTATCTCAGACTCTCCTGTGAATGCATTCTCCTCTTCAGGTTCAGCCATAGGCACAAATAAATGTGTTAGCATGCAAGTCCTTTTGGCAGATGAGACCAGTGGTGGTAGCAAAGGAAACCAAATGTTGTGGATGATTTCCAGTCACAGTATGTTCAGTTCCTGTGTCTTCACAAACTTGTTATTTTCCATAACAGTGTTGTACGGTCTTTGTTTCCCAGGTTGTAAATAGCCTGAGGTGAGGCCTGAATTTCTGTCTTTTATGAAGGACTGAGCCCATCTTTGGGGTTTTAAGCTAAATTGTTCCTCCCATGTTGTTTTTCATTAAAAGAAGAAACAAAAGCACCTAAATTTTCCGCCTTACTGTGAGAAGGTTTAGGAACAGTTTAGTGATTCCTACATTATTTTTGAAACTCCTTATGCTTGTTAGTGTCAAAAGAAAATATTCAGTAGTTTCTCAGTGATTCATTTCTAGATGTTGCAGAGATTTACAAAACAAAGTTGTTACTGACATTCAGATTTGGCTTCGGAAGCTGCAGCCCTGTTGAGGCTTCCCAGTGTTGCTGAGACCTCCTATCCCAGGAGCAGAAAAAACATTTATCAGAACAGGTCTTTGCTTTTGTGGATGCTGCCCAGATGAGCAACACTCTCATTCTGGTCCCAGTCTGACAGCAAAGACTGATTTGCATCTGATGAATGCAATGAGTGGTGGAGGGAAACATATGGGCAAACAAATGGTTTGTACTGCTTTATTGATATTCTGTGCTCACTTGTGCAGTAGCCATAGGTGGTTGATTGCTAAGTGTCTTGTTTCTTTTTCAGTGATAAAGTTCAGTCTCTCTCCTATGCTCACCACACTCGGCAGCTCATCTCCTGTGGTGCAGACGGGGGAATCGTCGTCTGGAACATGGATGTTGAGAGGCAGGAGGTAGATGCTTAGTTATTGTCAGTTTGGTCTGAAGCAGTCCTGGGAAGAAGGGGCCTTTCTAAAATGTGCAGCTTTCAACCTAAACAAGATCATTCCAAGCTTTAAAAATGTTCTTGGACATGCTCCAGTTGTTATACAGCAATTATGCCGTGCCTTTGATAATACGGTACAGGGGAGATTGCCTGGCAGAAAATATGTATTAAATAGGCTGCTAAATGGCTCTTGCTCATTACATTACTGCTCTGAAAGATTTTCTGTAAGGAGGGTATTGAGATGCTCTGCTGTGTTTTTCAGCATGTCACAAAAAATACCTGTTCAGATGTAAATGGATGGACTGATTGATTCATTCTGGTTTAAAAAAAATAAAACAAGAAGGCTCTTGGTCATCTCCAGAAAAACACAACCCAGCTTTTTTTTTCCCTTGATAAGCAGTCATTTAACTAAGGCTTTTATCTCAACTGCTACTTGGTCTTGCTTCCCTCTGGTGTAGCCACATTGAAGTGGGGTAAATTATGGCTTTGCTGATCCAGACAGTAAGATTTCACCCACACATTTCTAATTGCTTTTGTGCTTCATGGCCAACGAAATGTGAGCAGGTGCAAAAACACTGCCCAGGTCTTTGGCACTGTGGAAGTAGCCCCCACTTGGCAATTTCTGAGTCCTGACTCAGAGAGGGGGGAATGAGCTCTGTGTTGGCTGAGTCAGGCACCAGCCCTGCTCAGGAGCTTGGCAAATCCTGGTGCCATGAGTCACAGCAAACCTGTGTCCTCTTCTTGCAGGGGATAACTCAGAGGAAGGCTTTTGGCAGCATGGCTTTCACCAGCTTTACTGGTTCTCAAGAGTTGGGGCCTGCATGGATTGAGTGTGTCTCCCTTGAGGAAGGAGAAATGCTAAGTGGAAAACTTGATTTTAAAAAACTACTGAAGTAGTAGGCATAGGCAGAAACTGAGCTCCCTTTTTAGCATTCCAGTTGACTCTCTTTAATTGCTAATCCAGGGGCCAAGTATGTCATCAGCTCCTAAATTGAAATGAAAGCAGAGTGGTTTCCTCCTTCCCAACAGATGTTTCCTTTTTGCTGCAACTAGAACATCCAGAAATGAAAACCTTTATTTGCTGCCTTCAAAAGGCTACAGTAAGGGTTAAGGTTGGCTTGTCACCAAATAGGCAGGAATGCTGTGAGAAGGCTGGTTTAAAAAATAGAGGAGAAATATTATTAGCTAAATAAAGGCCAAGCAGCAGATGCTAATGGTGCACAGCTTTCCCAGACTATAGCTATGTGGGCTTGTTCTTGTTATCAGCAGCACAACAGGGTGTTCTTGGTGCTAAACCATCCCAAAGTATGAATCTTTGCGATTTTAATATCAATCCTTGGGTTTGGGTCCTAGATCTCTTTCTTTTGGATTTTAGCTTTTGTGTCTTTGCCCTTATTTAAGGATTTTCTCCACGTAATACATGCTCAGTGCTCATTTGGTTGCTATCAGACTTTCCCACATCAATGAGATTGCACTAGAGTCACTTAAGCCATTTTAGCCCTTGATTTTTTTATTTTCAACTCAGTTTTTAAAAAGCTGTAAGAAGATGTTTGAAAGATGCTAAAAGCTATCTTTCTGTTTGACTGCTAAGTGGTTACCTGTCACAAACAAAATGTTGTCTTCATCTATAGTGTTCAAATGCCCAAGAGATGGATTACAGAGATGTAAATCTGTAGGCATTAAAAAGAAAGACAAGGATTTTCCCTGGCAGAATGAACTGCCTTCAGAATAACTGGCAGAAGAATATGAAATGGGTGATTGCTTTATTGCTGGGGGTCAAAGCTATCCTGGGAGCTGAGGGTCTCCCTTGACCCTTAACTTGCCTTTGCCTGGCTTTCTTATTGTTTTTAGTTCCTAATCTTGGCTGTGTTTCTAGCCATGTTAATTTGCAGTATTTGAGAAACCAGTGGTACTGACAAGACAACTGCAGTTTGCTGATAGCACTTCCCCACAAAGTATTAAAGAATATTTAGTGTTTATTTAACCTCATGGGTTGATGAGGAAAAAGAGCTTGGGTTTGGTTTGGGTCTTAGGCTTGTTCAGGTGAATCACATCTTTCTCATCCCTGTGTGTGATTTGTAGCACAGGCACCTCTCACAACAGGAACTCCTCTTAGGGTGTTAAAGAAAGAAAGAATACGAAAAACCTCAACCACATCAGCATTTTCCATAACTTCCCTTTCCATTCAGATGAGTCGCTTGACTATTGGAAATACTAATTGACCCCTGCTCCCACAAGAAGGAATAGCAGATGGTAAATGCTGTCCTGACAGGACAGAACAAGATATTTTTATATGTTTAATTCCAGAATTGGGTTGTTTCTATGATCTTATTACCAAACTCTTCTTTGTGATTTGGGCGAGAACTGTTCCTCCTCTTTCCTTCAAAGCTCAAAGCTAAGCCAAAAAAGACAGGGAACAAATATCATCTTGTCATCATCAACAATAGTCAAAATGGCATCTTGTGAAAATGGAGATATTAAATCAAGCTTAAGTGGCCATATTGCCACACCACAGCACATCTTTTTTGTCCTGCCTCTAGGCTCCATTGGAAATTTTTCTGCTTGTTGCTCACTTCCACTTCGTGTTTATTGTGTGTGTGTTGCAGACCCCGGAGTGGCTGGATAGTGACTCCTGTCAAAAATGTGACCAGCCTTTCTTCTGGAACTTCAAGCAAATGTGGGACAGTAAGAAAATAGGCCTCAGGCAGGTTTGTATGTGCCCTTTGGTGTGTTAGCATGGTGACATTAGGCTTTTCTCTCATAATGGATTCTGGTAACCTTTTTCCCCCCAAAGCTTTGAGAATTTGCACTTCGTTCTTCCACTGAGTGCTCAGGGTGGGACAGTGGGTTCCCCTCTGTGGCTTGATTTTGTGGTTGAAAGGAACACACTGGGGTTTTTTCCAATCAATCCCAGTAGCAAATGCATGTAATGGGCTGTGGGCTGAGTAGATTTGGGGCTTTCCATGACTTTAGCCATGTGGGACTTGGCTCACTGTTAGTCAAATAAGTTACAGAAAGAAATTTACAGCTGATTTTTGGAGATTGTGCTGGAACCAAAGCTGTTTTCAATGAGATTGGATAAACATCTGTAACTGCTCAGGCTGTATTGGAAAAAACTTACTGGTCTACTTGAAGCATGCTGCTGTGTTTTCCTGCCTAGCAGCAGAGGGCTGCAGATTGCAGACTTTTACTAAAGGGGTGTAGAAGTGCTGCATGTGCTCATGGAATTTGAGAAACGAGGTGTCTGGGGCAGAGCTGAGCTGCATTGTGGCTTGCTGGAGTGAGATGGTAGCCAGTGGACCTGAGCAGTGACGTGGTCTGGGTTTGTGGCCTGAGATGTCTTTGGTTGTCTCCTACAGCATCACTGCCGGAAGTGTGGGAAGGCCGTGTGCGGGAAATGCAGCTCCAAGCGCTCCTCCATCCCGCTGATGGGCTTCGAGTTCGAAGTGAGGGTCTGCGACAGCTGCCACGAGTCCATAACGGATGAGGAGTAAGTGTGGGCACTGAGCTGGCTTGCACTGCAGTGGGGGAAAACTCCTGCATCTGGGAGGGTGCAAGCCTCCAGGAGGGAGCAGCCTGGCATGGTGGTCCCTGGGCTTTCCCAGCAGGATAAGGAGATCAAGCCAGGAGGGATAGAGAGCCCCCTACCCCTGTTGGTTTCATGCCAGAAGGGTGTCAAAGTGCAGTTTACAGAGTGGTGGCTTACAGCAGCAGTCAAATACTTTTTTCCTCAATAGAGAGCATTTTGGGGGGAAATGCTGCAGTCACAGTTCTTGCTGATCTTTGGGTTTCTTTCCTCAGGCGGGCACCTACAGCTACTTTCCATGACAGTAAGCACAACATTGTTCACGTGCACTTCGATGCCACCAGGGGATGGCTGCTGACCTCGGGGACAGACAAGGTTATTAAGGTAGGAGCAAGGAATGTGCTCTAGCTCCTGTACTTCACTTCCCTTTCCTCTCCCATGTGGCTGCAGGATACCATACCTGTCTTCTTGCACTCAGAGACTTCTCACTTGGGTTTGGGATTAGGATTTCTGCCCAATAAGGACCAAGGAGGTCTTGGTCTAGGAAGTTATTGCCTGAAGGGGCTGGGATAAGTGCTCACTGTAGCTTTCCCTTGGGGAAGACCAACTGTTTTTTAACATGCCAAATCTCAATGTAGCTAGATAAAGAAATAGCTACAATAATGACTCAGTTATAACAGCTTGAGAAATTTTTAAAAAACAAAACCCTCACAATGTGTTGTGACTGATCATTGAAGTTAGTAATGTAGTGGGAGGTTTGTTTCTTTTAGGGCCAGCTATGAACCTGGCTCATACATGTGAAAGCTGGTGACATACAGAATGTCATCAACCTCTACCTCTCTGACATAAGTGCTGGAAAACTAAATCAAACTTCTTCAGGCTTGTTGCATCCACCTCTAACCACGTAACCTCTCTTATTTAAAGAAAAAAATGTGTAAATTATTTAAAGATACTATTTTTACTGCATTTTATTGTCTTTTACCATTATTCATTATGTTTTATTTTATTGTATTTAACAGTTGTGGGATATGACACCAGTAGTGTCCTGATGTTACATCAGTGGAACTTGCAAGGTGATATTTACAGGAGATACGGATTTCCTAACCTTAATTATACTGCAGAAGATAGATAACACTGGGCTCATATGGCAGATGAGAAAGGAACTAACGTGTTTACAACAACTTTATGTCCTCTGCTTGATCCAGACTGAACATTTGCACGAAGACTCTTTCCACTTCTTCTCCAAATATACAAGAAGGTATTTTTTTAACTAACGGTTTGTACGATCTGACTTTGGTTGTCTTGAGTTTGTTTGGAAAAATCTGAGTGCGGTGCAATTTTTAGTTTTTATATTTCACTATGTCAAGATACTTGCTGCTTTGTACAGAGGGTTCTTGGGTTGTGTCTTCCTCTGTGAGTTTTTGGTGTCAACAGACTGTGTAAGGCAATCGGCTCTCCCTGCAGCCAGTACCTGTTGGTTTGGGATGTTTCTGCTGACCGTGCTCTCTCCAGAGAAGGAAATCCAGTTACTGTCTCTGAGTGCATCACCGAGGAGCTGATGGACTATTGCAATTCCTAAAAGGGCTCTACCATCTACTTGTCCTAGTGGGTGTCATCCAGAGAGCATTCATTGGTCTGTATAATCTTCCTGCCTCTTCCTTTGCTGCACAAGTCACAGACCCAGGGGTCAAGCTATTCAGCAGCTGATTTCTACAGAAAACTGAAACAGTTTTCCAGCTCAGAGCATTACAAGGAGCATACAGACTTGTTTGAGTTTGATGATGCTGACAGTCTGATTCAAATGAAATTGTTGGCAACAGGAACTTTTGGGAGTGTGTGCATGGAGGGGGGCAGATCTAAAACTGGTCTAGATCTGAAAAGTCTGGTTTATCTCTACCTCTACCTCGCACAGCAACATTTCAGCATTTATACCTGTGTTGTTGAAGATGAATTTTGTTTTTCCTGTTTTCCATATGGTTAGTCATATTTATTTTTTAAAACACTGATGGTTTTTATTAATTTCCTCTATAGACCCAAAAGTGATATTGCTGAATGATGCCCATTGTCCTGTTGTCGTACTTTACAGTTTCTCTTAAAAATAAACAGTATTTAAAAACCTGGATTGACCAAAATTACCTTTTTAGAATGACATTGTCATTAAAAAAGCCCTTTTTTTCCAAAGGGTCCTTCTCTGAAGAGCCAACTATCCTTTCCATTAATCCATGTTACTTTTTAGCATGGTATTACTCATGCACTTCAAAGAAACTGCTCTAGAGAATAGAACTGCAGACTAGACCAAAGGCTTTCCTGCATCTCCTCTTTCAGCAGGCCTTGTGGTTGTAGCTGCTGTGACACAGCACATTGGTGGTGCTCAGTCTTGCTTGTTTTGGACTTACCTTCTTCCCTCTGGCGGGGAGGCCATGACATTCACCACTACAGAGCACATCGCTACCTGGAGAAGACTTGTGTTCTCTCTTGAGAGAGAATGCCAAAAGAAAATAAAGCTTCTCCTCTGTTTGCCCAGCAGCAATTCACTTTTGAGGAAAAAAAACCCCAATGATTAACTCAATCCATGGCATTAATTCTGATCCATTGAGCTGCTGCAGTAAAGATTGAGTGGACTTCTGTGTGCATGCCATAGGACTGCTATGTATTTTCAGGGAAAATTCTCTTTTTAAACATCCTGTGATGAAGCCTTTTGCAGTCATGTTCTCTGAAATAACACCACCTTGGGTTTCCTGGTCGTACAGCCTGTTGTTGGTTCCCCTCTAGACAGTATATTTTAAAACATATTTTCAAACATAATTCACACAGTACTATTATTTTTCCAGCTTGAAAGTTGTTTTTTCAGTCCTCCCACTTTCTCTTCTGGAAACTAGATGCTTGTTTCCTCTTGGAATGCTTTTCATTACACCTTGTGCATGTTTTCTGATGACTGAAGTGTTCTTGGCTGTCAAAGCTATGCAAGACGAGCGAGTGGCCTGCCATATTTCATTCCAGCTGGAGAACATGTGCAAAGCTTTGCTGGACTATGGTGTTCCATGTTCCCTTGGGCTCGGGGCCTTTTGGCCAAAGACCTGGCCTGTGCTGTGCAGGGAATGCATCTCATGGTGACAGAAACACGGGCGCACCAAAGTGAATTTAAGTTGCTGTTTAGTGCTCGGTAACTGAGGAGACAGCAGTGGCACCAAGCCTGGGACTCCAGCAGGAATTGTGCTCACACTGATGGAGTGGTGGAGTCAGCAAGCTGAGGATCTGCCCCTGAGTCAGTGCCTACTCCTGACCATGTAATGTGCAAACAAAGGTGAAGAACTGATTCCAAAGGAGACTGCATTTGAGAATGACTTGTTTGGACTGTTCTGCAATAAACTCTTGGCCGCTCCCCCCTTGTCTTCAGAGGAGTCATGGTTTCAGTGTTGCTTATGTGTGGATGTGGGGTATGCAAAATCCTTCTGCAGAATTTTCCTGGCTGTTCTTTCTGATAGAATGACCTGCAGGGATATCTGGATTTAAGCTAAACATCTCCTTATCTTGCAGTTTCAACAAAACTGCTCTGGGCTTAGAAAATTATATAAGCTTCAAGTGAAGCTGAGGGGGGAAGGAAAATTTGTCCCTTTGCAATGCCCTTAAGAGCTGTAATGTAGAAATATGAAGGGAAAATAGATATATATAATTCAATAATTCTTTTACTTTCCAAATGAACCAAGAAGGATTTGACAGTGGGAGAATTAAAATGCCTGCCTTCCTCTTCTGCTGTGTTGGAGTAGCAATCAGTTCTGTCTGCTAAATCCATATAGAAAGAGATCTCTGTTGCCTGGTCCTTTTTTTTCCATTTTACTTGCTGAACAACAAATCTGAGCTGTTTTTATGAATTGCATTATTGGAGAAGGGTGTGTTTTGGTACAGGTGTAAACTATGCAGTGCCACATACCTACACACACTCTTAAATGAAGGGAAGCCCCCTTTCCCTGGGGCTGCTGAAGGGCAGTAGCTTTTAGTGATACCTTGTGCTGTGACAAAGGACACAGAAACATTGCCAGCCTCCCTCTGCTTTACACATCAGAAAAGGTGATTTTCATTTCTCCCTTAGCTGGTGCTTCCTTGTGGGAAGAGGCAATGTTCTCCAGAGCATCTGCCTGCTATTCTCAGCATTAAAATGAGCAGTGTCTGTAGGGCTCAGGCAGGTGATGGAGCAGGCTCTGGTCACATACACAGTGCCTGAGCAGCTTGCTAGAGTCACTTGTGTCCCAGGTGGGACAATCTGAGCACCAAACTTCAGTCTTTTTAAGCTGAAAATATTTAAGTGAAGGGAAAAGAATGTGGGCATCTGCTTGCAGTATAGCATTGATGGTCCTCCCATCTACAAGAAGACTTAACATCATGGTTAGATGCTGAAACAGACTAGTGATAGGGCTGAAAGTCAGCCAGTCTGACAAGGATGATCCTGAACAGTGGCATAGGTGTGCTCAGCTGTGAGCACCCTTGTCTGCAGCTGCTTTTTGCAGCCAAGCCTGGGTGACCTCCCTACTCTGTCCTTCTGAACTTGAGGCCATCACCTGGATATCAGCATGTGGACTCTTAGTACCTCAGTAGTGGTTGCTGCACTTTGCCTGAGAGGGTGGCATGAGCATCTCCAGTCCTGGGAAAGGGAGGGATGTGTTCCCTCTGAGTGGGGTTGGTTGCTGATAAGAAAGTGAATGGCTGGATGTGCAGAAGGGTGATCCAAAACACTTGGAGGGGGAAAAATTAGCCTTCTGCCTGCTGAGGAAATAATTGTTAGAAAGGAATATTCGACTTTTTTTTTTTTTTTTTTTTTCTGTGTCTGGTTCTGTGCTTCCCAGTACAAGAAAGAAATGAAACTACTGGATGGAGTCCAGCAAAGGGCCACTGAGATGGTGAAAAGTATTGGAGCATATCTGGGAGAGCTGGGACTGTTCATCTTGGAGAAAAGAAGGCTCAAAGGGATCTCATTAGTGTGTATATGCCTGAAGGGAGGGTGCAAAGAGAATGCACTGGTGTCCAGTGACAGGGCCAGAGGCAATGGGCACAAACTGAAACACAGATTTCCTTTGAACATCAGGAAACAATTTTTACTGTGAGGATGACTGAGCTTGGGCACAGACTGGCCAGGCAGGTAGTTGGTGGGTTCTTCATCCTTGGAGATATTCAAAACCCAACTGGACATGACCCTGGGCAACCACCTCTAAGTGACCCTGCTTGAGCAGGACCAGGTGACCTTTAAAGGTTCTTTCCCACCTCAGCCATTCTGAGATTCAAAGTCCACATAATGCATATGTCTAGTCTATTGCTTAGAGAAGGAAAAAAATAAGTATCTTTTCTTAAATCTAAACTACTACCAAATTAGTCACTAACAAATATTAGCAAATATTAGTAAATATTACCTATGTCTGGCCTCACTTTTCCAAATAGGATTTGCATACCAGCAAGGAAAGTTGTTTTGTAGCACATAGGAAATAAGGCTACAATGTGTTGTTTACAGGCCATATCCTTTCCAGGAGACCACATTGAGTACATGGGATGTTTTCAATTAAGACTTAGAAGATGCAACAGTAACAACAAACTTGATCATTTTTTCAGGATGTATTGATGTCCTGAGTCCCTTCAGTGATGACCTCTTATGTAATATTGAGGAAGACAGATTTTTCTCTTCAAAATTGCGCCTTGTGAATATTAGCAGAAAATCTTTTCTCCTCAGAAGGAAAAATGTAGTCCCTAGTTTGCCAATAACCTGAAGTTCTGGGATTTGAGATTAGCTTTGTGTGATCACATGTGTCTTTTCATTGCATTTTCCCAGTTTGGGGATTTTCCCTTGTGACCAGTCTTTCACCATCTCTGAAATTTTGTTTGCTGCAGGACACATTGTACTGCTCAGAAGAGAAAGAGATTGAGTTCAATTGAAACTGCTGCCAAGTAGGGACATTGAACTCAAACCAAAATGAAAACAAGAGAGCACAGTCCTGGCAAAGTCTGTGCAAAGAGGGGATACCAAGAAAGAATGTTATCAGCATACAACCAAAACCTAAAAAAAATAAACCAAAACAAAAAGCACCTACAGTATAGAAATGAATATTCATCAGAACTGTATTAAGCCAAACCATCCCCTCATCCCAGTCCTGTAAGTCAGCCAGCAGCCATGGTCCAGGTCCAGAAGCCATAAGGAACAGAGAGGTGTTCCAGTTTATGAAGATTTGACTTCCATTTCTTATTCTTTGGTTCAATTGCCAAATACTATTTATCTACCTCAAATAATTTTTTCAGAACTGCATTAAAGGCATAAGCACTTCGACATTAAGAGGATGGGGAAGAGACACATCACTACTCAGATGATGCAGATGAAGTGTCACACCTTATAAAGATAGTTTTATCTCTCTCCATGTATTTGTTCTTTAGACAATAAATAATCTGAATTTATTAAAAAGGGTTTATCACCTTTATACTTACATTTTGTAACAGGTCAAGGCTTCCTTCGGGTGGAAAGACCCATTGCTAACACCCCTATTTTGTCCTCTCCCAAGAAAATTCTGTGGGGTTGCTACGGCCAAGTAATTAAGAAATTTTCACAAATAAAGAAGTACACAAACTTCCCTGCTACATCTTTGTCATTAGCACCAGTTTCAGCTGTGATTTAGCTTTTCAAAAGCTGAGCCTTGTTTCTGACTGTTCAGTAAGTTAAGTTCATCATACTGACTAATATCTTGCGGGGTTTGCTGTCTCTTTGATTAGAGGGATTTTATATGAAAAAAAATCTTATTGGCTTTTGTTCAGATCAGTGTTTTGCAGGAATGCTGCTCAACAATTTGACTATCTTTTATACCAACTACATTGTAACACTTTCCAGTGCTGTCCCATTATGTAAATAAGTGTCTCTGATGTAGCTTAATAAACTGTAGTATCTTAACCCCACTAAATTATTTTTTATCAATTTTTGGCTATTTCTTTTCCTTCTCCATGTATGTAATGAGGAATTTGGTCTACTGAGTTTTGACCAGACCCATTCACCTGCCTGTTCTGTGAATTGTCATAAGACTGACATCTGTGGTATGGACGTGTCCTTTGCCAGGACAGTTTCTGCCCTGAGTGCCTGGCAGTGGGTGAGCAGCCAAAGGAAACCCAAAGGTATCTGGGCAGCAGAGGAATTGCATCGCTCCAAAGCTCCCTCTGGATTCTGGATTCTGAACTGAAAAGTAAAGGGAAGATGCTCAAGATTCTTAACCATCATCAAGATTCTTAACCATTCTTCCTGGGACCTCTCCCTGAAGTTTGTACAAGTGCAGGTTTTTATCACTCTTCCCCTATTTGGACAATATTTTTATCTGTGAAATGGCACTGGCACTGCTGGTACAGCAAAGGTTTGAGTTGTTTCTCCTGGCAGCAGGGTAGAAACCTGTCCTGCTAAAGATCCTTGGCCAGGTTGACACTGTGCCCCTTCATAAAGCTGAACATTCGCTTTTGTTTTGAGAGAACAAACTTCCTTCAGAGGAATACATCATTTTTCTTTATCTGATGGCTCCCTCTAGAGAGAGGAACATAAATACTGACCTACTTCACGAATTGAAATTCTTGGATTTGATCGCTTTTAGTCCCAGAAGTGTTTTTGTTGCACTTGCTCCCTATCAGATTTGGTGCCTTTTCACAGCCTTCTCTCAGTGGCTAGATCAGTGCTTTTTGGGTGACTGCAGGAATACAGAGTTTTCAAGTCATCTTAGTTGCACTTCAAAATTTTCCCCTGTAATCAGTCGCTGGCTCTGCCCAAATGTGCCCGGAATTGCCTCTCCCACCAAAGCAAGAGATGGAAGCCTGAGACAAACAGGGAAGTACTGTGAGCTGAGCTGGGGATGATGTGAGCTTTGTGCTGCCAGAGTGGAAACTGCCCATCTAAAATGAGAGTGGGTGGATGTTGACCAGCACCAGTTTTAGGTAAGTATGATCCAGTGTCATGAGATTGGGTGCTTTATTTTTGCAGGGAGGGTGAGAGAATAACATACAGGGGGACTTAAGAGATTAAACTGCGTCATAGCTGCTCTCCTCCACTGTTCCAACAGGGTTGTTCCCTGTGTTCACTCTACACTCACCAAGTTCAGCATTGCTTAATGAAAACAAGTACTACTCCAAGTGCCATGGCTTTTAGAAAGGCTCTGTCATTACAAAAATACAAACTAGTGCTTGTACTGACAATTGAAATGGCTGGGACTGCCCCCCACCAAATAAATTTATTTACATTGAGGTTTGCAGGACTGATTTATCAGGCTATAATGAAGAATACAGCAGAACTCCCTTTGAGCCCAGGCAGTGCATGTTCAACATCCCACCTGAGCCTTGGTTAACAGGAAGGGGTGGCCCTGCTCGCACCTTGTTCCCACTCAGTGGAACACAGAAGCTGGTTTGTTGCTGCAAATGTCAACAATTGATATTTGCAGTTTACTCCAAAATTGTGAGGTATGTATGGCAGAGCTCCCATTCAAAGACAAACAACAAAGAATTTTTTTACACCTTTAATTAATAGTAGGTTGATTAGTTTATTGGGTTGTCTTTTTTTAACAATGAATAAAGATGACTCAGAAATGAAACTTAAGACAAAATGCAGTTTACGAAACTGTTTAGTACCTGTTATATTGACCTCCTAAAATTTTCATCCAAAACAAAAGAAGTTGCAGTGGCCCCTGCATCACTGCAGTCAGTCCTGCTGCACTGATGATGGGCTGTGCCTTTCCATTAGGATGTAGGGAAATTACCAACTCCACATGTGCTCTGTGGGGCTACATTCCTATTCAAGATCCCTGAGAGCAAAAACTTCCCAAGTACATGACTTCACAAAATGAAGAAAAATGTGAAGCCATCAGCGTGAGGTCAGTGTCATAAAAGCCTCAAAGCTGCTGTGAGAAGTGTTGGGCTGTGCATGGACAGGAAAGAGTGGCAAGAGCAGCTGCTGTGCTTGTCATTCCATTCCCATGAGCCAGGTGTGCTCTCAAAGCCCCAGGGTGCACTGCTTAGCGAGGACCTGTGCCACCTTCGTTTTCTGGTCATTGTCACTGGATGCTATTTTTATTTTGCTCATAAAGTTTTAAAATTGGAGACTGAAGGGAGACATAATCACAGTCTACAACTTCCTTGTGAGGGGAAGAGGGGCAGCACTGATCTCTTCTCTGAGGTGACCAGTGGTAGAACCCAAAAGAATGGCCTGAGGCTGTGTCAGGGGAGGTTTAGGTTGGATGTTAGAAAAAGGTTCTTCACTCAGAGGGTGTTTGGGCACTGGAACAGCTCCCCAGGGCAGTGGTCACAGCACCAGCCTGAGAAGAGTTCAAGAAGCATTTGGACACTGTTCTCAGGCACACGGTGTGACTCTTGGGGTGTCCTGTGTAGGCCCAGGAGTTGGACTCCAAGATCCTTTTGGGTCCCTTCTGACTCAGCACAATCTGTGAGTCTGTAAATGCATTCACTTACATGAAGGTGCAAGTCATTCTGGATTGCATTAACACAAATCCTCTCACTGGCTTGCAGCCACATGCCGTGTTTGCTCTCGTGGAATCAGGCTGAAATAAAGCATCAGCAGGACCATAATACCAAAGTGTTTGAGACTCTGGACTTTGCTTCCAGTTGCTGTTCCTATGGTTTAGTTCTTTTTAAATCACAAGTGCTCTTAAACCACAGCATGTTGCTCTTTGACACTGTGACCGAACTTTGATTAAAGCAGGTTTCTTAACTTTGGCTTCATCTTTAAGCTGTGACACAAAATGAAAAATATAGGCTATTCAAATACACTAGTGCAGAATGTGGACTAAAATGTGTTAAATATATGCATATATAGTGCAGTTTTTTTCTTTTATGAACTATTTAAATACCAGTCATTAAACTTTTCTTCTGTACTGCAGAGCTGAGAAGCAAATTGATGTAAATACTAAATAATGCAAATGTTTTTATTAGCCTTGCAGCTATTGGGTTAAGAAATGTAGTTACTATATATGCTTCCAGCCATGCTCTTGTTTTGGGTAACTGTATTTAACAGTTGAAACCATAGAAAATGTTAATACCAGATCTGCAGGAAATAAACCTCTGTACAAGCCTTGCTGTTGGTTTTCTTTCACTGTAGTACAAGAAGGAGTTAAGTTTATAAATGAGGCAATAGTTTGAATGCTGACCCAGCCTCTTCAGAAGGAACTGTGACAGCCTGACGTGTCTCAGCACTGCTTATCATGGGAAATTTTTTCTCAGGACCTCTCCTTATTTCTAAGGAGATTGACAATAGGCTGGAAAAAGTAGTTTTTTCTTAAGCTATTACTTAATAGATGATATCTTTGAATAATGAGAAATGCCATCAGCCAGGAGGAAACTAAAGCAGTCATAAGCAGCTCTCCTCTGTCCATCAGCAGTCTTTAGCTGCCAGTCACTGCAGAGGGCTCAAGAACACCTGTGTTATATTTGTGTTTACGTCCTTGGTCCTACCACACTGGTGTGAGCCACACGTGAACAATGCAGCAGCTTGGCTGGGTTCTGGAGGCAGTTGGTTAATAAACACAGTTCAGGAGAAAATGTGCTACCTTTACTGTTAATAATAGTCTTAGCTTTGCAGTAAATCTGAAATAATTAAAACGAGTCCCACCAAAATGTCTCAGTCTGAGTTGATTGTCTTCAGCACTGTTAGAAAGATGCAGCACTGTAGGTGGTATTCCTTAAACTAAATACAGGAAATCCCTGTGAAAAAGCCTGTTTCTCCCTCTATCGATTTACAGTGAGAAACTCAGTGAGTAATTCAAATGTTCACAGATCAGGTAAGATTAATCCTGTCCTCTGTGTCTGGAAGTAAGCAGATCCAGACAAAATACAAGCATCTCATTAGGAGGTAGATTCTCCTCTATAATCTGTGCCCCACCAGTGTTCCTTTCCCCTCTTAATCCACTACAATAATGATAAAACAATTCACTTTAATCTCTCAGAGAAATTGAGAGCATGTTGTTTCTTTTTGTGCCTACAGTCATGCAGCTATTTCTCTGCTGGATCCAGCCATGTCTGGGTGTGTTGTGTTGAAACCTCTCACTTCATGGTATTTTGATATAAATGGGATAATATTTAGCCCTGGCGCCATAAAGTAATGTGGATGGCATTTGGCAGTGTTCCTAAATTCTTGCTGTTTAAACATGAGGAACCAGGTCACTTCTGCATACCAGCACTAATTTATAGAAACTGAAGGCCATGAGGAATCCTTCCCTTTAAACTAAGCAGGTTCTGCAAGAGAGTTTCTGCCTTCCCAGTTACATGGTTGATCCCAATCACCCTCATGCAGTGAAGGATGCCACCAACCTGTCAAATACAGCAGTTTAAAGTTGTTTAAAACATTCCCACTTCTTTCCTGAACTCGTTCATGAAGGCTACTGAAAGTCACTCCTCTGCATTTCTCTATGCTAAGTGTTTTACATTATTCTAGGTAGCTTTACAAAGTCTCAGGGTTTATTTAATGCCTCTCAATTTTTCTTCCAATCCAAAGAACACAACCTTAGTGTGTCTTGAGGCAGCAGCTGCATATTGACAATGGGAGAGATTTGGCAGCAGAAAAAAATGACACAGGCACCACTCTATCAGCTCATTCTGAGAACATTTGAACCTAATTAAATTTTAACAGGCCTATGGCATCCTACTTCACCTCAACAGCAGGTTACTGTGTAATTAGAAAATTTGGAGTGACACTGTGTCAGCGGAGACACTAAATTCCTAGAGAGACGGATTTAAACTTCTGGGAGAACTCTTCCAGCATCTCCATTAGTTTCTCTTCATCCTCTGGTGGACTGTGGGTGTAGGCTAGGGGTAAGTGTGTAGGGACTGGTTGCCTGTCTGGAAGAAAAGAAGGAAAAAAAAAGAAAACAACCTTATGGGTACATTTAACTCTCTTACAGTAGAAAGGAGGTTTTCCTGGTGGACTCTGTACTGCTCAAACATAACTCATGGTCTTGAAACCAGGAAACTTATCCTTCTAGGTACCTGTAAATAATGCTAGCTAAGCATATCTTCTAAACCAAAATTAAACCAATCCAATTTGTATTTTGGAGCTAGAGTGATTTTTCTGTAGCATGATATAACCTGGACTGTGGAGCAAGTGCCCATTTGCAGCTGTGGACAGTTTAGGAAAAGGAAGGCTTCCTTGTGGGGTTATGCCTTGTCACTAGTGCAACACCTGCAGGCAAAGAGCATAGCTGGCATTTGTTGCTGCAGGCAGAGGATGCTTTTGCACTTGAAACAACATTTTGCCTTGCCTCCTGGATAACATTTCTAGAACTGTACAAATCCCCAGCTGGGACTTCATAGTTAGGATTATTTTCAATCTTAAAATGCTTACTTTCATCCTTAGAAACAATGGTTAAATTCTAAATGCAAAAGAACTTGGGTTTATTGCTCATTCACTGTAAGTGACACGTATCCAACCAAGTTTGCTCAGTTTGATGCTTTGTTGGTTTTCCAAATCTCATGTGTGTCCCTCACTCTGTAAATACAGCTGTTACCACCATCCACTCTAAGGGATTTTCCCCTCCAAAAATATGGTATCTAGAGACCAGGGGCCTTATGCCAATGCTGTCAGGTGTCTGTGGAACAACAGTAAGAGCACCGGTGCAGCACTGTTAAGTCTACTTAGTGAGCCCAACTTCCACAGCAGCCAGCTGAGATAAAAAGAACAAACTGTTCTGGGCAACCCTGAGCAGCAGATTTCCCTGCGAACCTATCAGGCTGCCACTGGCCTTCCCAGGAGAGCAGAGATATTTGTTCTCTTAAGAGCAAGTGTTTACCTGACTGCACACACCACATAACTTCTGCTCATGGAAAACTGAGGAGAGAGAAACATGCAGAGGAGTGTTCCCTTCTCCATCAATGATTATTCCCACCTAGCCATTGTGCTTCCAGTAGTCTGTGCTGAAGTTTGGCAACTAGGTATGAAAGCCAAGTTCAACATCACAGAGAAGATGCTTCTAGTCTTTGGAAAGCAGGTCTCTGTTAAACATTTTTTTCTACATATTTTAGCAGATGCAGAGAATTCTGGTAGTACTAGTCATATTCTCACTTCCCTTTATTATTTTCTCAGGAAAAAAAAAAAAAAGCTGGCTTTGGTTTGCTCTCGGAGGGAACAGTAAAAGAGAATGCAGAACATGGAGGGAAACTGTGACTGATTTGGAAAATGGCTGCCTAGGACCAGAAGTGTGGGGTTTGTGGCAAAGTGCTCCTGCACACCAAACCCTTTTCTGAAAGGGCCTAAAGACTGCCCATGCTAAGCTGTGGCTTCCAAAAGACTGTAGGAGCAAGAAATAACTGACTTGACCACTATTTGATAAGCACAAGACACAGACTCATAACTTCTCTTGCAGCTTTAAGAGCAGTCATGCCATGACCAAAGCTCTCAAAAGTCAGCAGCTTTAGCTAAAGAGCCAGGACATGTTCCCCGTTTACCAAAGCTGGGGGTAGACAAAGGCCAAAGGGAAGAGCCTGGTGGAACTATCAAGAAACAGAAAGAAAACTGAGCAGAAGCATTAGGACTAGAAAAAAGTGACTGAAGTAAGAGAAATGCACAGCCTAGTTCTAGAAAGAAGGCTGACCAGCTGGGATGTGGGGTTTCCACATGCACCACATACTGACATGAAAAATGTCCATTTAAGTATCTGTCAGCCAACCCTGTGTGGCTGTCTGTGAGACAGAAGGGACAAAGTCAACCCCAATGCAGAAAAGTCTGAGCTTCCTGCATTCTATATAGAAATTCAGTGAATCAGGATTTGAGTGCCACATATAACAGAAGCACTGAGCTTCTCTAAGAAATTACCCTGAGTTTTCTCTTTCTGGACTTGCATCACCATTAAGGCATCCCTGCTTCCAGCTGCTCCTACAAAGAAGCCTGTCATTTGCCTGGGAGAAAAGAAAGGCTCTGCCCTACTTTTCCATTCCCTAAGCTCACAGTGCCAAAAATGCCACTATGCTCAGGTCTTTGCCCAGCGTGAGAGAAAGGGGGAATTGGCAGTTTCAGCTAGCATGGAACAGTAGGAAGAAGAACCTGTCAAAGCGGAGCCAACTCCCAGTGCTCTGTGAGAAAGATGCTCATTTCCTAGCATCATAGAAAATGCTGTTTGACTGCTGTGATTCACCTTCCCTTGGCACAGTCCTACATGCAGCCATTTTCATTACAAAAATCCCCAACCCTCCCTAAAGAAATGCTTTGAAGTCTCTATCAGGTACTTTAGAGGACAAAAGCAGGAACATAACGATTTAACACAATGTTCACTCCAACACTTAGACTTGAAACAACTTTGAGGAATGCCTTATCCTTTGCACAAGCTGCCTGGTGCAGCCTTCATCTCCTTCCATGGAGACAGGGATCCTAAGCTCAGGCAGGCTGGGGATCTCCAGTCTGTGCATTGTGAGACACTGCTCCTCACCTTGGAAGAACAAGCCACTGGGGAGCTTTGTTGCTTCAGCTGACACGGCCAACCACAGGACGGTGTCAGCTCCCTGGGCCTCTGTGCGCAGCGAGTTCTTCATCCTCTCGTAGAAATCGGGCATGGACGATCTCACAGCTGGAAAGGATAACAATGGAATGGTGGCCTGCCATGCAAGGCTATTTTGATTTAAAAAAACCCCAACAGAACAGCTTCAAATTGCCATTTTGTGTGTAGGAAGGACAGGAGGCATCTTTGAGCTTTTGGAAGAAAATGAGTATTTCCCCCTATCTGGGAGTAGGATGGCTTGCAGGAGAATAGCACTAAGCTGCCAGGTGATCCACCACTTGTTTGTTTGGGTCAAATTACAGGGACAAAACTGACAACAGGATCTGTAAGAGGTTCCTCTGCCAGTTCCATTCTTAACTGTAAAGACAACAGACATGGGGGAAACAGAAATTCCAAAAAACAGTAATACTTTCTAATGGGATTTTTAGCTCCTATTTTCTCACCAGTTTTAGGAAACCAGTTGCAGCACTGTATTTAAAAACTGCTTACTTCCTGTCTAAACTCTGGCTTAATTTTATTTTGTCCAACGGATGATAACTGTGGGCCCATCCACTGTAGATGTTTATTTTGGGGGGTTGGAGAGTCTTTTAAATTTAAGGTGGGATAATTTTAAGGTTCAATAAGTTTGAAATCCACAAAGGAAGTGCAAAAATAAATGCCTTTTAAAGAAAAAGAAATACCAGGAGATTTAGTTGGAAAGTGCTATTTTCAAGCATAAAGTAGATAGGGTAAATGCTTCTGTTGTCAGAAGCAAATTTTGGAAACTGCATCCCTGTAAAAGACCTAGAGATGTAACTACTATTCTGCGTCCCAAACTTGGGCACTGGGGGCTGGAAACATTGGGGAATGCAACATGCATAGTGCATGACTGATGCTGGCCCACCTGCTCAGGCACAGTCACTGAAGAACAGCTGCAGCTCAGACAAAGGGCAGAATGGCCAAACTGCCTTCTCAACAGCAGTAAATGTTTAGAGGAAGAGTAGAGGGCTTGCACAGTGGTGCATTCTCCTACATGCCTCACAAATTCCCAGCGTCTGCATATTGGTACTTACTGAGGCAGAAGTTGCATCTGTGTGTTTAACAGTTCCACTGCAAATGTAACTTAAAGGTTACCTTAAAGAACAGTGTCTCTGCAGTGCATTTGTGCAGGGCTGGAAGCATTCACTGCCCATTATTATTCTCTGGATATACACAGCTAGCAGACACTGTGCAGAATAGAGCCACCAAGGGGATATAAAACTACTTCAAGCACCAGTTTGGAGAAAAGAAATTACTGCACCTGTTGGAAAAACATACTAGGAAGTTTCATTTCTCTTTGCTTTTAGACTAATGCTGGAAAGAAAAAAAATATTGTCAGAGTGTGAAGCAGATGTTACCTGGAGTGTCTGCCCAGCCGGGGTGCATGACAGAGAAATGGATGTTTCTGTGAGCCTTTGCCCACTGTTCTGTCAGGACAACTTGCTGTCTCTAGGATAGAGCAGTAAAGTGAACACTAGCACCAAGTTCAACAGCCTGTCCACCAAATTAGTTCCCAGGGAAATAAACTACATCAACTGTGCCATAAATACCACAGCATTTATGTACAGCAGAAATATACCCTTGCTCATCCTGACTGGATTTATTGGATAATTTCAACAGAGACTTCCACAGTCATTGCCATCCATACCCTGGCCACAAATTTGCTTTTAAAGCAGCTGCACTGCTTTTACTGGTCATGTCTACTTGCTGCAGACTGTGGGCAAGAACTAAGCAGGCAGACAGGTTCATCAGCTAAAGACAGTGTTCCCCCTAGGGACTTCTCTCATATCAAATGAAAGTCTAACCACGCTCTCCTCCTTGCAAGATGTATGCACTCCTAAGGGCATGCCATCATTCTCCTGAAGATTATTGCCTGTGCATCTGCTTATGGGTTGGATGCAATGGAAAAACAACAGTGACCAACAGGCTTTTTGCAAAGTAGATGGTATGAGCTGCCTAGCAAAGAAGGGCTGGGCTTTGTTTTCAATCCCATGAACTGTACCTTGTTCTGTGCATACACCATAGTTCCATCAAATGGCCCATTTCCTGACTGCAAGTCAGATATGTTTAATTTTTGAACTAGCATGCCCCCAGAAGAGACAGTTATCTGTAATGAAACGAATGAAAAACGAATGAAAAGCAAATGAATGAAAAGCAAATTCAGGAACTCCCCACAGATGCACTCATGCATGCAATGTACTCTTCAGGCCATAGCTGAAAGTCCCTACGGAGCAGGATTCCTCTGCACACTCTTTCCATTATGTTTATGCTCAGAGCAGAGCATACCTAGAAGATATAAGTTTTTTAAGAAGTGATTTTCATTCAAAGTGATGTTGATTCATTTCAGGAATCTTGTGCTTCTTTCTTTTGAAAAGTAATGGGGAGAAAGAAAATAGCAGAATAACACTATTTGCAGTTTTTATGTTTAGCATTTACTGAAACTAATTAGAAGCCATACAAAACTTGGGAAATTTAGTTTTTTAAAATGTACCTGCTGTCTTATTTTCCACCAAGATCTGTAAATTTCTTCTAAGCCTACACTCCTGTTGTACATATTTTGCACTCTGCTGCAGGAGCTAATTTGTCCTAGGAAATCTAAGAGGGTAAGTTCTCAAATGAAGTGTTTTACTCTAATTTTCAATGAAGGGTTGAGAGGAGCAGGCAGGAGCTTTGCCTTAGAGGAGGAGGTTGTTAGCAAAATCCAAGAGGATTTTAGAGATCCTTACAGCATTATAAGAAATCCTGCATTGCCAACACAGTCAGAGAACTGCTGTCAAAAGGCAGAAGGTAAAAATAGTAAAACACCCCTTTTAAACAGCATCACAGACTCACCACTCTGGCATCAGCTGCTTTTTCCAGGAGGGGCACCAGAGCAGTTGTCATTATGTATGTACCTAAAAGATAGACAGGCACCAACATTAACTTTTCCTTTTAAAAAAAGCTTTCTTCTCTCTCCACCCCCCTTAATCCAAAACTCAAAGTCTCTTTATCTCTGAAATCTGATTTGAATTTGACAATGATTTTTTGTTGCTGCCTCACCTGCAGTGTGCCAATTTGTAGTAGTTCACATTGCCACATACTTAGCAAAAGGCATATATTATTTTACAGATTTTCATGTTTGTTTTACCTATAGAGAAAACAGCTCACTATATTCATCTGTGAGAATCTGAAAGCAAAATAGCTCAGGTATGGAATTTTTTGGGTGGAGGAAGGTGATGCCAGTGAAGAAATGGGGAATGCACTTCTCCTGCAAGTCTGGCGTATACACACAGATCTAAGCTGGGTCACGAACAAGAGAAGGAAACTGTGCTTTATACTTACAGTTCTTAGGGCACTGCATAACCACTTAAGACCTATCCATTTTTCCCTTCTCACTATGAAATCACTCAGAGAACACTGACACTTTCTGTGTTGCATACAAAACCCACCCCTTAAATCCCTAGCATGACCATTATGGAAGATAAGGAATCCTTGGTGGAACAAATATTAATGTTGCCTACCCAAGGCTGAGCTAAGATTACTTGGGGAAACTTAATTGTGTCCTTCCCTTCCCAAATCATGTTTGTTTAGCAAGGATTTTTACACACCACACAAATATATTCATTCCATTACCATGACCAGCACAGTTTGTTTTTACAAACATTGTTCAACTGTCAGTGTATTTGATACAGACACACCTAGTGACGTTTCATGCAACTGAGTGCAACACAGATTTTTTTTTTGTTTCATCTTTTGAGAGATTTTTTTCCCTGTTTAAATGCATTTTAAAATAATTAAATTTAATTAAAAATGAATCTAGCCCTATTTAGTCTACTGTTTCTGCATCTACTTCCCTCTCATGTCTTTACAAATGGCTCTAGTTCAACAATTCTATCAGTGATAAACACATTTTTTTCCCTGAGCTACCAGGGCTGTGTTTTTCATTAGGCATGAAGACTTCAGCATGTCTTTATAACCTCTCTTCCACACAGGCAATGAGATCACCCAGTTAAAATACACCATGTTTACAAATATGGTACCAAAATCAAACATGTTACATGCTTGGTGAGCAAACTGTTCAGTTTCCCTGTCACTCACAGCAGCATTCACTTTCTCTATATAATCAGTAGTACGTCCATACACACACAATATATTTAAAACGCTGGCAAATCAAACAAAGCAAATGCACTGCAGATGAGTAAATGCAGCCTGTCTTCGGCAGAAAATGTGAGCAAAGGCAGTTGCCAGTGAATAATGAGCCCGGCGTGTCCCCTGGTAGTGGCGGGGAGACTGAGCGATGACATCACCGATACAAGAACTCCCGCTGACTGTCAGGGGAGACTGCCGCGATGTGGGGAAAAAAAAAAAAAATCCAAAAGAAAATCAGTACAAACTGAGAGCCTCGTTTTAATGTTGTTCGGCTGTGGATTCTTCAAAAAAAGTAACATTATGTCTTGGTTAAATAAGCTGCATCTCCTAAAGGCAGAGCTGCAATGCACCAGCTCTAACGATGATCCATTTTACTGTCCTGCAGATTAATTTACACTTTTAAGGGGCTTCATGTTGATTTGTTAATTCTAAAGAGCTGCAAAGATGAATGCACTAATGTTGCCTCATTAACAACCGAGTTTTGTTTTGTTTTGCAGCCAAATAAGAGAAATGTTCAATGCCAAAAAATCCTGCTTAGAGCAACTACAGCTTGTCAGAAGCTTATGTGCTTATTTAGAACCACAAACTAACTGCAAAGCCCACATCTCCTCTCTTCCTCAAGTTTATTAAGAATTCAGTAAATCCCACAAAGCCAGAACATTCCATCTTCTTGCCCCACAAAACCACTTGCTCATTTGCTTTGAGACAGAGCACATAGTTTTGATCACAGCTTCCTATGGTAAGCAACAGTATCTGAAAACACACACAGAGACAATGCATCAGGCATTAAGGCTGCAGGATTTAATTTCTCCCGCTGCTAAATATTTCACTGACTACTGCCCCCATTTTAAGTGTTTGAATACAAACTCCTCAGTCCTTTCACAAAAATACTTGGATATTATACATTCTTATTTGCCTGGGCTGGTCTGTCAGGCAAAACAGCCTGGAAAAGAAATTTAGAACGGTAATAGTGTAACAGATCCACTTTATTAACAAGGTTTATTGCTGGTTAGAATACATCATCAACTGAAACCTCCCCATTTTTATCAGAGCAAAAGCTGGCCTGTAGTTTGATGGTGACATTCAAACAGTCTGGAAGAATGCTCAGTATGGTCACACAGCCTGGCATAGCTGTGTACCTCATGGCAGGTACTTTGTCCCGCACAGCTGTATCACAGCAGGCACCAACACAGAAATTAATTTCTGAGTAAAAGGGGAAGCAGCAAATGAAGGCATTGCCTGCCACTGTTCTTATAAAAAAAAAAAAAAAAAAAAAAAAAAAAAAAAATTTTTCTTGCTTAAAAAAAATTTGCAAGGAAAACCAAGACTGATGCGGTAGAAATTACATTCATCTCTGCCCCTACATAAGGAAATCAAGGCAACATCCAAACTGTATGTCCTTTTCCCAATACTTGATTATTAATACCAGTGTACTGGATATCAGCCTTTCCAAAATGAGCACTTGAACATTCTAACACATTTACTTGATGCAAAAAAAATTTTGTCTCTTAAAGGAGAAACTTCCTCCCACAGAGCTTAGTTTGAAAAGGTAAAGCATATCACATGTGGTTAATGCTTAATTATCACTGTGTTCAAACTGTACAGATTGAGTTTTGGTTTTTTTTTTAATGGTTTTACACAAAAGTACATTAAAGGAAAGGCAACATTCAACAGCACCGTGCCTTGCACTGAAAGCAGTAATTGTTTGATATCTGCTGAAGATACAGCTGGTAGTACCTGCATTACCTACACTACTACCTGTCACTGTGTGACAGGAGCCAGATTTGTGCCCTCACCATTTCCTGTCACTGGAAGGAACATTGTCCACACAGCCTGAAAGCTTGTCTCCCACTGGTGTAATGGGGGAAAAAAAACCAGTCATTGAAATAAGTGGTATACAACATTTCACTTTGAGGAGAAGTATTTGCTGTGACACAAAGGAGTCCAGCAAGATGAATTTGGGAGTTTGCTCAGAAGCAGCAGGAATGCAGATGAAGGTGAGCCCAGTCTATTACACCCATATAAAGGATTTCATCTTGCCCTCACTGAACTCTGCCAAGGTGAAGTGTTGACTTGCAAAACCTACTGCACAAGCTACAGCCCTGTTCTGTGTAATGAGGTTTGACACAATACTGGCTGGCCAGGTTTTCTCCACTTAAAAAGGCTCCTGGGATAGATGTACAATTTATTTTAAAGATAAGCAATCTCTTAACATTAGCTTTCTTTGAAAAAACTTCTGTAGGCTTTATGCCTTGAATCTGATCTCCCATAACAGGAAATCACGTATAATACAGAGTAATTAAAAATTGTCTATAGAGCAACACCATTACACACCATAAAGCAGCTTTATCATATGGTAGACAGGGTGGGTTGCCATGATCATTTCAGTGAAAGTACTGAACATGGCAGTTCATGAGAATATACTTTACTCATGCACATTAATAATTAAATTTCATGTTTACTTGAAAAATACAAAAAAAAACCAAAACCCACCAAAAATACTCAATCACCATGCATTCCCTGGATAAGCACTAATTCAGTGGTTTCACAATCACAGAGCGAAATATTAGTGATGTATGTGAAGGAGATGAGGATGTTATGGAGATAAACATTTGATTCATATACTAAGTTGTTTTTTAAAAAAGCCCCAAAGCTACAAAAATCAGCCTGACTGCCTCATAGACTCCTACATGAATTATGCTACCTTTCCCATGACATGATGCAGAAGCTGAGGGGACTCTATGGAAGACACTATTATTAGGTCTTGTGCAAAGGTAGCTCTGCATGCTCTTTCAACAGTTATTCCACTGTAGGTCTCATGACATGAACAAAATGAACGCTATCCTAGTGCACAGGACAGCAGTCTCCAGTGTATCAGACACTGGTCTTTCTCACAGAAAATGGCAGGTCTTGGTACTAAAACATGAAAGCAATCAAAACACAGGATAGCCCTAACAGAAAATATAGGCAAACACTGTGCACGCAGATTTCCAAACTGCTCGTGGCGTAGATCAGTCTGCCAGAACCAGGAGAAGACTCCTTAGGATTTGCGTATTTCAGACTGCAAATTAACAGGCTATCACATAAAATAAAAGTACACAAACACATACTCTGATTTGCTTTTAGATTTAACGATTTAAGACCCTAAAATCTGTACTTTATAAATCAATTTCAAAAACAATTATGGTTTCAGCAGAAGTAACATTGTAAATCACTACCTACTTGTAACATGGAATTAATTGATGATACAGTTACTGTGGACCCAAGTGTCTTGCTGGATTCCAGAGTGTTTTTCTGCTTGATGATCTATCTAGCAATTAGTGGCACATGGCTGGGGAGGTTTCTGCTCTGCTAACATTCAACTAAGGGCAGGCAGCCAGCACCATACTTGGTGAAGTTTTTCATCTGCCTGAGCTCTGCAGTATTATTAGTTATTTCAACTGTGAAAAAAGTGGGAATAAAAAACCCTAAACAAACAAACAAACAAACAAAAAAACACCCAACACCACCAAAAAACTTTCATTGTACAGATTTCAATGGCTCATTCATCTGGTAGAAATCAACTTGCTGGCTTGCTTGAGTCCAAGTAAAAACAAACCACAGAAACAAACAAAACCACCCAACAAACAAAGTGACATTCTTCGTTGGCCTGATTATCTTTTCAAGCCCACAGTTTATGCAGTTCCCAGTAAGAGACATCCTTGAGTCTCTTTTCCTGAGTAAGTTATCAGGAATGAAGATTTTAGTGTGCAGTCTCTGAAGGCCAATTCCACTGCACTAGCAATAACTGAGAGTGTACGGGAAGAGTTAATGAACATGAAACACAAAATAAAGGTTTACATTTCCCTCAAATGACAAAGCTCATCTCAATAAGGCCTTCTCTGTCTCCTGGGAATCAGGCTTCAGTACAGTTAGTGCATGTGCAATTATATTCAACCTTATCCTTTCAACATACCACCTCTGATCCATAAGTCTCAAAGCTCTTTAGAAAGAAAATTGGAACCACAACCTCCTTTTCACAGATGAGGTTATCTTGCCAAAGATCAGGCATTGAACTTACAGCAAACTGACAGCTGATATTCGAGTTGTTTCACTTCCAAGTAATTCAGAACACCAGGCTGCACTGGCTTCTGTGAAAGACCAGTTAGATGCAACTCACGTGGAGGGAAGAGACTGACAAACACGCACCCAGGTTAGGCAGTTTGCCATAGATGGGCTATAGTGTTACTATGACAGATAAACATCTTATTTCCTCTGGCTCTAACCCCTCTTGCACAGAGTAGAAGTATATGTCTATATATTATTAAAACATGAGAGCACATTAGATTGAGAAAAAGATGCATACTGGGAGCATCATTTATCTCTCAGTGTGCTTTAGCATCCCCTTGGCTGGTAAGTAGCAATAAAAAAGTAACATATATGCCATTTTTCCATGTCAAGCAGGAAGATATGTTGAGTAAAAGCAAAGTGAGGCAGGCGATAAAACAGAGGAAAAAGGATTGTTTCAGCTAAATGTCTAGTGCTTCAATAAGAACATGCTTCCTTTGCCTCCACTTGCTTATCAATGCTGATTTTTTTTTCCAAAATGACCAAATGCCGCCAGCTTTAATAGTCTTTGCTGGGAGTTATACTAAAACAAGTAAAATAAAATTAAATAAAAAGAAGTTTTGACTCAGAATTCTGCAAGACTCATCAGAAGAAATGATTGCTTGTTGCTGCCCAGCTCCTGGGTACAACCCTGAGTACATGGTTAGCCCACAACAAGGGCAACATCACACAAACTAGAGGACAGAGAAAAAAATCTGCCCATCAGGATCGGCAGGTCCACAGGAAATCTGCTCACATTACCCCAAGCGAGTCACTCGATTTGGTTTATTTGAAAGTAGGTTTCAATCAGCAAAGCGTTGTTTCAGACTCATGCTGGCCAGTGCTCCTGCGTTACAGTCTAAGTGTTCCATTCTGCTCTCTACACTCACTGACCTCCAGCAATCAGACAACAATTCTTGAGCCTCTAGCAGGGAAAAAAGGCAAGGTGTTTCATTTGAACCACAACGAGCCACGCAGCATTTGTGCCTCAGACTCTTTGTAAGGCTGCTACAGGTAGCAGGACAGATGCAGCTGCCACCACCTGCTCAAAGCACTTTACAGTTTGAACTTGAATATTAAACAAACCATGCAAAGCCTTAACTATCAACCTGCATTTTACATTTCATGATCTTCATCCACCTGCATATTCTGACAGCACCAGAGAGGACTATTTGCCTCTTGTTTCAGTTGCCACCCTCAATTAGCCAGTCAGCTGTGTTTTACATTAAGGGAATTTTACTTTCTATTCTAACCCCTGCTATTTTTGCACATATTCATACAAGAGGACTTATGCAGTCATTTTTGTATGCCATGTATGTCCAAGATAGGATCAGGATATAAAGTATGTTTCACAAGTCAGATCATCAATAGAACTGAACGCTGGCATGCATTATGCTCAAGAATGGACTAACAGATCAGCCAAGAGGAAAACATTTCTAGACTACACTTAAAAGCTCCACAGCATTTCAGACACCTAAATGAGCAACTTTACAGCTTATAGAAATGTTAATTAAATATCAGATACAGAATTCAAAAACTGTGTCGTGCATTTAAAGCATGTTATATTTCAGTCTTGCATTTTTAGATAGTTACAACCTACACATTCCTTTACTAGACCAGAGATCCAGGGTAGGAGAAAAAAAAGTGAAAGAAACATGGAAGGAACACCCTATATGTAAAGATCTGCAAAAGATATTGATATTACTCTATCTTGTTAGTCAAGTGAGGGACAACTGCACATTTTCCAAACAAGGGCCTTGAGCCCAGATCACCCTTCAGGCTTTGGCATTACTGGGGCAGAGAGCGGAATTTAGTTTGTTCTTTCAGACCACATTCAAGTTTACAGACAACCTATACACCAGCCATATCTAATTTATCTAGGTTTTTCTCTAGAAACCTATAACCACAGATAGTTACTGAAAAAGAAATAACTTCTCCCAAGTAAAACACACCCAAAGGCACCCAGTACTTAGGGAAATAACATGGCATCTACTCTGACAGGTCTTTCTCCACACAGCTTTCTACTACTGTGACTCCAGATATTATGATTTATTACCCTATCCCTGACTTTGAAGAAAAAAACCTGTTTTGTAGCCTTCGTCCTTCATGTGCATCTGGCCTGCAAGCACAGAAGCTTACTGTTGCACTGCCAGCCTCTTCCAGCTCAACCAAGTCCCATTCTGTTCTAAAAAGAACAAATTTAATCCTTACTTGTGTCTAGAGAGAAGCAGTCTAAGCAAACAACCCAGTCCTTGTCTGAACTCTGAAGAAGTTGGACAACAGAAGATGATTTACCTCCTTAGACTCCTTACACAATCATGCAGCAAGTGATACATGAATGAATAAAGGAGAAGAAACATCCACAAAAGATAATACAGGCGTTTTCCTAGTTTGTTTTAACCATAATTCAGCTTCCTCTGTGCAGCTGTATACCTCTAGTAAGGCTGATTTACAGCTGGAAAAGCAGAATTTGCTGCTTCTACTTATGCAATAAAATATAATTCAAGTGATGCACTAGTAAGATTCCTCAGCACTTAATATCCTCAATGTCTAAAACTGAACCAAAATATGCTTTTGCATTCAGACTGTTGTTTTTGTTTCATTCTGCTTCTCTCTGGAAGAACTGTACATTTGCCCTTTGCTGGGTTTTTGTCTGGAAGACCACAAGAGGATAAAAATTAATTTCAGGTGAATAGATCCCTCAAGGTAGAAGTTCTTGTACTTGTGCAGCCAAGAGAAATTCGCTGGCATATTAAAACTCTTTTTGAATTTTTGACCATGAGAAACAGAAGAATGTTAGTGGAAGATTAGTCTGAAGCAAATGAATCTGTGCCTTTATACTTGATTTAACTGCCAGCTTAATGTATTCAGACTAGCAGAAAAAATGAGCTGCATGAACAGTAACACTGAAGCACAAGATATTTATCCTAAAATTTTAGTTTTCAAACATAAATAGGATTTAAGAAACCAACATAGGAAAAAGGCTAAGAATAAAAACCAACAATGGTTTCCAGGTTATACTAGTTCTATATATGCCTTATCTTTAGAGACTAGGTTCTCCCCTTCCTCGTTCCAGGTACTGATGAACAGGAGGAAAACACAGAAACAAAGCACCACAGTTCTTCCCTAATGTGTCACTTATGAATATATTAAAAACAGTCTCCTGAGAAATCCACCTACCCTGCACAGAGGCAGAGGGGAAAGAGTGCCAGGACTGCTGGGTTGACACAAGCACCAGGTGCCTCTTTGCAAGAGGTGCAGCTTTCAGCCTTACAGATACCAGCAGTGTCAGACAGCTCTTCTCTCTGCTGGCTGTTTGCTCACCTCTGCTCCACAACTTCTATAGGGAAACCTTCCACTTGATTTGCTGTTTTCCCTGCCCTTCCACATCTCCACTTTCCCTCTTGACTTGCTTCCCATCATTAGTCCGCCTTATATCGCTGCCACGCAGTTCACACACAATGCTCCTTTCAGGGGCAGCACTCAAGCCTTGCCCATTACTGCTCAATCCCTGGACTAGAGATTGCATCTGTTTGAGAGCATCCAGGGCACCACATATGGCACAGGCTTCCTACACAGCACCTCTGTCACATAGAACAGGGCTGCGCAAGCACACTCCAACATTTGAATGTCTCTTTAAACATCTGAACACACTCCAAGCTCCATCCAAACCCCAGAAATACGATTATTACAAAGTGCACCATTAACAGCAACGCTCAGAACAAAGTTGCCTAGCAAATTTCAGAATCAACCTGCAATTTTCCGCTTCTGCTATGATAAATAAAGATGCTGATATCAGAACAACTGAAAAATAAAGAAATTAAAAAATGACACTCCAAACAAGCTGTAACATTTCTTCTTGTCCTTGCTGGCTCCTTCCCTGGCACAGCAATGCTATGATCCCTCTTCAAGCAGGAACACATACCTCACAAACTCAGCTATAAAAACACACTTTCGTAAGCAAAGTAAGTATGTTCCAGAACTAAACCTTCAATACTCACCCAAAGTGTTTGTTGCAAAGTTTTTTTCAAGTCCATCTTCAGTTAACTCTCTATTATTCACCATACATCCTGCATTGTTGATCTGTAAAACAACTCCTTTAAACAAAAACCATCTACACAAATATCTACAAGAAAATCCACACATATGAGCAGTCCATATTAATTTGCTGTTTTCTAACACTGCAAAACAAAGCTACACACTGTAGCTTTTATTTGTGCAATAAAACGTGATTGCAAGCTATGTGCAACTAGCATAGTCTCTGACACATTTGTTTCTCTCCCTTACCTTCCAGAAGGAGCTCAGACTTTTCTTTCCCACCTCAATAAAAGATCTGCCCCTACACACCTTCCTGCATGTTCACTGCCACTCCTCAAAAGTTATTTCTCCATTTTTATCAGATGTTCCTCATCTAGAAAGAACCAAAGGAGCTGCTCCAGGTGCCTCAGCTGTAGTACAGCCCCCCAAGCAAATTTTCACTACTAAATAAAGGGGGAACTGCACTGAGCCCCTTGCCAACCATGATGATGAACTGTTTCCTCTCTCCCTGGCACTGTTTTAGTCTTTGGACTTCTTGCAAAAATTTAATCTTTCAGAAGGTCTAGCTTTAAGGGGGACAATATTATTAGCAATGTAAGACAAAGAGAAAATGCATGGTGTCTCCAAAGATGCAGCTATAAAATTACTGCTTTTCTCTTTTGTTGTAGCACATCTGTGTTAACTGAGAAGGGACAAGAGCAAGCAAACCATGGAGACTCCTGAAAAAAAAACCATTTAGAGAAAATTAAGGAGAGAATTGTGGGCCAAACTGTCAAATCTACATGACCTGTCAGACAAATACATAGGCTACACACTCCCAAGACAGACGTGATTAAAGTACACAAACTTACCAACACATTTAATTTATGTTCATTTCGGAATTTTTCAGCAAACTTCCATATTTCCTTGGGATTAGATATATCCACAATATGCAAGAAGATACTCTAAAGGAAAAGAAACTAAGCCAAAATCAACAGGGAAAGTGAAGAGAAACCCTGTTTAGGCCTGTCTAGGTGAAAAGGCATTTAAGTAGCATGAAAAAAATACTGTCTCCAGAACACAACTAATACAGGTTAACATGCACAACAGCAAAATTTAACTCTAGTCCTTAAACATGTTTAGTCATTGATTCAGCTGCTTCTGAGACACAGATTTTTAATACCAAAATTATTAAGAGAGAGTTCTACTTAGATGAATATATGTGGCAGACAGGCATAGCAGAGAACTAGAAAAATATTGCAAAGCTTTCAAAATTTCAGCTTAAACAATTTAGCGGCTTTCTCTTTGGCTGAACTTTCCAAGGAAATGTTCAAGGTCGCAGCATTAGAGAATAATCTAGGTTGGAAGAGACCTCTGGAGGCTGCTTGGCAAACATGGAGATTGACCAGTGTGTCTGAGCCCCCTGCTCTGAGCCTCCAGCATTTGATCACCCTCATGGTGAAAACAGTTTCCCTACTGTCTACTCAGAATTTTGTCCCTGTTCCAATCTGTGTCAGCTGCTTCTTGTCTTCCCAATGCAGACCTCCAAGAGAGGCATGGTAGTGCCTTCCCTACACACTCCCATTACATGGCTGTAGAAAACAGCAAGACCCTTCTCAGCCTTCTCAACATGAGCAAAATCAGCCTTCCCAGAGTCACTTCATACATCCCACCTCCCTAGTCACCCTCTGCTGGACTCACTCCAGGACACTGATAAATTCCTCATCCTGGGGAGTCCAAAGCCAGGCACAGGCCTCCTGCTGTGGTTTCACAAAGGCTTAATGCAGAGGAAGATGCACTTCCCTCAGCCCACTGGCCAGACTCATGTTCATACAGCCTGGGGTATGGTTGGCCTCCCTTGCCCCAGGACACTGCTCACAGAGTGACAGCTTGTCACTCCCAGGTCCCTTTCTGCCATCTGGACAAAGACTGCACTTCATTTTGTCACCTGTGCTCTTAAAGATGTCATCAGCTTTTGCCCCTGAACTGACATGGGGAATGCCCCTAAAAATCATAAACAGCTCTGTACTGTTGACTGTTACTTTCGAAGCCACATGTTCTGGACAGTTTTCCATCCACCTTTTCATCTACCAGTTCAAACCACCTCTCCAAACTGGCTACAAGGATATCATGGCAAACCATATAAAAGGCCTTGTAAAAATTAAGGAGATCACTGCTCTCCTCTTGTCCACAGGCAGAGTCATCTCACCAAAGGGATCAGGGAGAGAATCAGAAGGATAACAGGAAGAGAACTCGTGGGTTAAGATAAAGACAGATTAATAGGGAAAGCAAAAGCCACACAAAAAAGCAAAAAAACCCCAAGCCTATGAGCATATCACCCTGAAAACGAACATCCAATCTTGTCTGATCTCAGAAACTAATCAGGGTTGGGCCTGATGAGTACTTGGATGGGAAACTGCCTGGGAATACGAGGTGCTTTAGGCTTTTTACAAGGAATTAACTGACTGCCTTCCATGGGCAGGCATTCAGCCATCTCCAGGAGAGAAAGGCTCTGTCACACATAATAGTTACTTGGGATGCCACCACCCCAAACATCTCATTGCTTTTTCTTTCCACCAGCTTCATATATTGAGCATGACGTCATATGGTCTGAAATATCCCTTTGGTCAGTTAGCCAACCTGTCCTGGCAGTGTCTGCTCCCATGCAACCCCAACTTGTTCTCCAGTGAGGCAGTACAAAAAATAGAAACGGCCTTGGCTCAATGTAAGCCCTGTCCAGCAATTGCAAAAGCATCTCTGCATTATCAATCCTGTGTTCATCACAAATCCGAAATACAGACCCATACCAGTCACTGTGAAGAAAATTAACTCTACCCCAGCCAAAAACAGTACAACAAGCAGGGGTATACATCCTCTCCAGCACTCTAGTCGTGCCAATTATTTCTGTCTTATCCCAGTGAAGTCACAGCTCTGCAGTCATGCATGGATTCCTGTGTTTTCTATGCTATGTGTACTCATGAACAGGCTTCTGAATTGGGCACCCAGACATGCTATTTTCTCATGAAAGCTGTGAGAGCCTCCTCCATTTTGCTGCCCCCTAGACACATTTTCACTGTTTCCAGGACTCTACTACTCTTCTGGGTTTGGTCACTACAAACCAATGAAACCACTTCAAAGCCTCCTCACCAGGTTTAGCAAACCTGTTGGCAAAGACACTCTTGCTCCATTTGTCACTGCTGCTCAGCCAAGCGCATTTAACAGAGAAGGTCCAAGAGGCCATAAAGGCTAAGGCCAAAGTGACACCAGCTGAACATTCAGGTGTTGACCTGCAGGGCATTCATGCTCCTACCCAAGCCTTTCTCTTTCACTGTATGGATTTAGGAGACCACTGCTAGGGCTTCCATGCCCTTGACTCTCTGTAAACACAGAGAGCTCCAGGTCACTCCTCAGAATATCATGGGTGCCTACATGGTTGGGCAACAAGGAGCATTAGGCCAAGATCCAGATGAGCCTCAGCAGACTCTCTGCAATACTTACATCTGAGTCCCCAGCAAGTGACAAACCTCTCAAGTCATCAAGGCAAGACTGCAGATGGCTGCCTGCATCCCCCACAGGAAGGAGCCTTCAGCCATCATCACCCACGACTTCCTCCCACTGTCAACAACTGTTCAGGATCATCTGTCTCCAACACCTCCTCTGACAGAGCTTGCTCTTCCTCATCTGTTACCATGGCACTATACCTATCCTATAAATGCACATCTGCAGGCAGAGAAGGAGCTGCCTTCTGTTGCCAGCATTCACAAGCTTCCATTCCTCCCCATCTTAGAAGTCTCTATACAGCACTTGTTCAAATGCAGCTTCCAGCCGTCCCTCCTTCCATGCAATGTGCTCTTCTACTCTCTTTAGAGATCCTGTCAATCCCCTGTTTCTACTCCCTATGGTTCTGCAGCCTGCTCATCTCCTGCTGTCACATCACCTGGCAGCTCAGCACCCTGAGGACAGCAGAACCCAACAGGTGAAGCCACCATCGTGCGCTGCCCCAAGCTCAGGGAAAAGTACCAGTCACTCCCTGCAACCCAACATGTGCCACATTATCCCTCTGGAGCTCTGTCTGGGCTAGTGCTCCATGTGCCAGGCACATTGCTCCAGCCAGGGTGGTAAAGCATGCTGTCAGGAGCATCACTGCACCCACTCCAGCTGTCTCAGAGCGCTGGGTGCCTCCTGCATTCCCTTGCTGCATTAACTGCAAACCCTTGTCAGTCACTCCATGCCACAACACTCTTGCAATGTTTTGCAATACTATGGCCAGCAATGTGGACACAATAGAAAGAGGGGGAAAAAAAAAAAAAAAAAAAAAAAAGATGCCTGCAACAGCTTCCTCTCTTAGGGAATCTGGACTGCATCAGTGTAATAATTGTCCCATGGAAACCACTTATGGCTTACTTTTGCAAACAGAGATGTTTGGTAAAAGCAAACTGGAAACATGATACCTTTTGCCTCGCTGTCCAGATACCCAAATCTATATTGGACTGATGTAATTATATAAATGGACTGATGAAATTATATAAATGGAAAATTTCAAAGAAGTTGAAAAAGTATTTACTTTGTAACCTTTATAGTAAATAATTCTGTATCTAGCAGCCATCACAAGCTTACTATTGAAAGACTTTAGAAATTATGTAATAGAAAAGCCAAAAATAAATGTTAGCAGATACCTCTTCTTTTTTCTTCAGTGTAGACTCTAATTCCTGTATTGTCTGGTTTAATTCTGTTTTATGTGTGTGGACTGCATTGGCTTGACTGCTCACACACTCTAGCTCAGTCACCTGTTGGAATAAGTAGAAGAAATACATACAAATTAATTTCAATATATTCAAGGTACTATTACTTCTTTGCATCAATAGCTGCCTTACACCCTAACTTCTGGATGACTTTTGTTGATTAATATTGTGAAGGTGTTCTTACAAAGTTAGCATAACATTCAATAATATATTGTTATGAAAGTGGTTGCTACGAACTCCTGAAAACAACAACAAAAAAAATCATTTGTTATAGGCTGAAAAGAACACTAATTAAAACTTATTCTAATTATTGAAAGTTTTAAGAAAGTTCCAAATTACCACTTGATGGCTAAACACAGATCTGTCTAACTAACCTCTCCATCTGACACTTTTTAATGTTCTACCACCTTACTAAGCCGCAATGTTCACACACTTCCTAGAAAGCCAATTAACATTTCACAGCATCACTTTTTGACTCAGCATCAACAGTGTAATAGCAGACACCCAGCCACTGAAGTACAGCTGCCAGCTTCTAACTTTCCCTGGTAATGGAGCTCATCCCTCAGTCACAAAGGCAACAGCTAATGTCACAATTTGTATTTGCTCAGTTCCCCTTTCATCAGCAGACAGCAAGCGCACTCCGTCTGCCCTTGGATAGGTTAAGACACCTGGCAGTGGTATGCACTTCTGTTTTATTGTATAATCAAAAGGATGCTAATATTCTGCCACTCACAGATAAATGGTTTCAAAAAACAGCTTCTGCATCAAAGAAACAAAATCCATACAGCTAGAGTCTACACAGAAAAGGCTCTATTCATGTACCTCTCGCATTACAGGTCAGAATATTAGAGAACTCTCACACCACATGTCTGCCTGGAGGTGTGCACTAAAACATTTTTGTTTAAAAACTAAAACCTAATGACAAACTTTTCCCCAGAAGTTATGAGCCTGTCAATCCTAAGACATATTTTTCAACAGAGCTGCACCAAGTACCTACAAATCTGGCCCAGAAACTCCTCTGAAAAAAGTGCTGGTTAATTCTGCAACAAAACCCTTGAACACTCAATTTAACATTCTTGGAGAGGTAGTCATTAGACAGATGGCAGACATTTTCCAAGACAATTTTAATTCTTAGGTAAAATAATATCTCAGGGAATCAAGGTTGCTGCTCTTCAGCATCAATGTCCTCTTGCTAATAAAGCCACTGTGATACCAGTAATTTCAGACTCTAAACAATTTGTAGGCTCAAAAGGTAGATTACTGAATCAAGTCCAAGTGAAATCAATATTAAATACAAGGAAATTAAAACAACAACTTTCTGAATCACAGGCCACAAACCTCTCCTCTGCAATCGCCATGATGAATCTAGGCTCTTCTGCTGGAAAGCTACTAGTTAGACACTTTTGCACTTGAGATTTATAATGGAGAGAACTGAGATCAGAACAAATCCTTGGCAGGGGGCAAAAGGAGTGAAGGAATAGGGTATATATAGCTTGGTAATGCAACATGTTCCATCCACTCCAAAGAACTTATTTGCTGGTATTGTCCCAAAAGGAATACCAGTGCTCATGACAAAAAGGAATAGTAATTTACTTAGTTTTATATGCCACTGAGCATTACAACTAAAGACTTAGATGATTTTCTCAATTACACATCTATATTTGTATTTAGAGTCTTATAATACTGTTACAGTGTTCACCACTGTAACTAACAAACAAGAATTGGAACACATCGACAAAACTATGTCTGCACAGTGCCTGACCTAGCATCTAGAGAGAGCAAGAATCAGAAAGGCATGGAGCAATTTAAGCTGAAAAGACACTGATGGCCATCTGGTCAAGGCCTCCTGCTTAAAACAGGCAGGTCACATTTGAGGTCACATTTGCTTGCTCAGGGTATGGCCCAGTCAAGAACCCTTCACTGTCAAGCAGAATTGCAATAGTTCTGACATTGCAGGTTTATGAGCTCTAGTTCCTTCCTAAGTTTTGCTGGAACTGTCAAACTCATTCACCTCTTTCACCTTCAGACCTTTTGATGTTTAACTTCTCAAACATTTCCAAGCTTTCCTGCTGAGATGTTGAATAGTAACTTCCAGGAAGACAAACTCTCTTTCAAAGCTGTTGCACTCAGCAAGACCCACTGGCCCTTACCAAGCACCAGCACAGAATACTCACACAAAACCTCAGCTGGGGAGACAAAAGTAAGCCCAGTCCCCAAACTACCTCTGTCCTACAACTTCATGCCTTGAAGCAAGCCTGCAGAGGTCTCTCATCCTGTCACTAAGGAAGGACTTGGACTCCCACTGTTCTCCATATGGTTTCCTCTTGAGTGGTACACATGGAGAGGATGTATGTATTGGTGCAAGCTTGGAATCCAAGGGGCTGATGAATAGAACTGTTGGATGAAGTGTTACTGTTCTAGGTAGCATCTATTGTTGCTGGTTAAAACCACCTCCTGCAGCAGCCCTGCCGGGTGCACAGCTCATGTGAATACTCCCAAGTACACTCTGGTCCACACTGACTCAACACTCTTACTGAAATTGCTTAAGCAAACACAGATGGTCATTCTTAAGCAGAACAGGCTGTGCTCCCACAACCTTCTTGCCAACAGAGGCAACTGCTCTCAGAAGGACAATTAATTACCAGCACTAAAAGGGTTGTAATGTCTTACTTTAGTCCAGCTTTTCTCTGGGCAAGCATCCATCTCTTACTGATTATGCAAGAAAATAATGTTCAACTCTTTTGTTTGCTGTTGATTGAAAACTCAGTAAGTTGGGAAAGAACAAACTCAATAAAAAACTAAGTTACTTTAATCAGTCTTATTTAAATGCCCATTCATACAGAGATCTGAAAAGATGTCAAATATCTTCATGTTTTTATCTTCTTGAATGTACCTATAAAGAAGAAAAATATATTGTGACCCTTTCAAAAAGATCTGTAGAGTAAGATGGGCTGGAAAATGATGTGATATAAAGAATATGCAATTGAAAACAGAAGTAACAAAAGATAAAGCTCTAGGCAAAAATCTGGATAGCACTTACTTGTTCTGTTTCTTGTTTCAAATTGCATTTAATTTTCTCATGACCAATGGTCCAAAAATCATTACAAGTAACTGTTTATGCATTATGCACAGAAGGGAGCATACAAAAAGTTAAAGTGCTTTAGCCTGACCCTCCCATAGGCTATTATCATAGACACCTCCTCATTCGGTGTTTCAGGTTTTTAAGCAAGGCTCAATCAATCCTTCAAACACTTGCACAGCAGTATCCAGTAATGTACCTGTGATTACACTTCATTTTGAGTAGAGAATTCAGACTGAAAGAACAGTCTTTGAACAGTAACTGACTAAACAAAGTCCTGCTATTGTACTCCCATAAGACGGCGCTGACTTGCATATCTGAAAATGTCGATAACTCTGGCTTTGTATTTGAAACTAAAAAAGAAAAATGTACTGCTCTTAGCCTCTGTTTCTTTATTTTGCATTTATCATCCAGGTAAGGATTGCATGTAAGGAAAATATTCTGAAAAGGCTTTTTAGTGACTATTTAGTGTGCAAACTCTTCTAGCATGTGGATGGCATTATGCTTAACTGCCTGCTTCAGTGTGAAATACATCAGCTGAAGTAGGACAGCAAGGCAACTTCTTCTGGTAGAGCCTAGACCTTCATAGCAGAGGCCATTCTAGAGTTTTCTGGAAATTTTAGTCTAGGTTCAGCAACCTATAAATGCAGGAGGATTCCAGGAAGAGGTTTTCATTGCAGAAGAGAGCTAGCACACTGGGCTGATGGGAAGACCGGTGGAGTGAGGCTTCAGGCCACATAACACAAGGAGTAACAGCCTTGGTGTGAGCTTAAGACAGTGATTGGCCAAAGCTTCAGAAAACTGAAAAGACTCTCAAGAAAATTCTGAGCACAGAAAATTACTTTGCAAGTGGAGACTTCAGGTAGGTGGAAGTAAAGAAGTGGGAATGACACAAATATTTTGAGTGGTGACCAGCCCCCAAGCAATTCTTGACTAAATGATTCTGTGCTGTGTTTGCTCCAGCTGGAATAATTTTTTCAAACCACTTTCTTGAGATGAATTGTACTATTCAGTACCAACAGATCACGAAATTCCTTTTTAACTACATACAGAAATTATTACAACTTCTATAGCAAAGCAAAGCAAGACAGATTAGAACACAGAATTCATCTAGAACACATAATCCATCACACAACTGTAGAATAATTCAGGTTGGAGAAGACCCTTAAGATCATTGCGTTAGACCACCACTAAGCCACGTCTCCAAGTACAACAGCTACATGCCTCTAAAAGACCTCCAAGGATGGTGACTACACCACTTCACTGGACAGCTTGTTTCAATGCTTGACAACCCTTTCAGTGAAGAAATTTTTCATAATGTCCAATACAAACCTTCCCTAGTGCAACTTGAGGCCATTTTCTCTTGTTCTAACACTTCTTACATGGGAGAAAAAACTGAAACCTCCCACATCTGTAGTGTCCTTTCAGGTACTTGTAGAGTGATAAGGTCCCCTCAAGTCTCCTTTTCTGCAGGCCAAACACCCCCAACTCCCTTGGCAACTCCTCACGGAACTCCAGACTCTTCACCACCTCCATTGCCCTTTTCTGGATTCATTCCAGCACCAAAATAAGCTTCCTAAAGTGAGGGGCACAAAACTAGACTCAAGATTTGAGCTGTGCCCTCACCAGTGCCCAGCACAGGGGACAATCCCTGCCCTGCTCCTGCTGCCACACCATTGCTGCTCCAGGCCAGGATGCCATTGTCCTTCTTGGCCACCTGGGCACAGCCTGGCTCATGTCCAGCTGCTGTCACAGCTCCCCCAGCTCCTTTCCAGCCCCTCTGCCCCAGCCTGTGGAGCTGCCTGGGGCTGTTGTGACCCAAGGGCAGGACCCGGCACTGGGCCTTGTTGAACCTCACACCATGGGCCTCAGGCCATGATCCAGCCTGTGCAGATCCCTCTGCAGAGCCTTCCTGCCCTCCAGCAGATCAGCTCCCACCCAGACTGGAGTCACCTGTGAACTGCCTGAGAGCTCACTCCATGAGATCATCAGTGAGGATATTAAATAGGACTGGCCCCAGAACCGAGCCCTGGGGAGCACACCTGTGACAGGCCACCAGTGGATGTAACTCCAGTCACGACCACTCTCTGGGCCCAGCCCTACAGACAGTTCTTTACTCGTATTCAGTGTGGCTGTACCCTGTTTTCTCTACCTGACACTACTAACTTGTTGTTTCTATATTGTACTTTTCTCCCTTTTATTTACTGTAGGTGTAATGTCCAAGATTTACTAGGCCCAGCTACAGTGAGGAACATACAGAGTGCTCACATGCAAGACTGAATTTAAGTATTATGTATTTTTTTCCTGATTAAGTTACATTCCTCAAAGGATTTTAAACATGACTGTGACACTATTGTTCCATTAATAATTGAAGATGAACTTCACACAAAGAAAAAGAAGCCCTTTGCTTTCCATAAGGAGAAATGCTATTTCATGGACTAGCAAAACTGTGGATAACTGCATAAAGTTTCACATAACATATGCAGAGAAAATTTCTCAGTTTGTAATGGTAGACAGTACTAAGAAGCACAACAGCATGCAACAAGCTGATCATAAAAATTATTCCAGTTTAGGTTTCAAGATAAAAAATTCTGGAAATATGTTTGGCATTTAAAAATGTAAAAATGCAGAAAACAAGGAAAATTGCTTTTCAAGGCTGATTCTGAAGGAACAAAAAGCACACAATGGTATTATTCATATAAATCACTTCTGACAGGAAATTAATTATTATCGTTTTCCAAGATTTACCCATAGATAAAATAATAACCTCAGGGTGAGTGTTGCGCACTACCAGCAATTTATTACTTTTTTCAACAGAGAAAACAGTTAGAAGATTTTGCTGAAAAGGACACATTTCTGTCTGTGGGCAGTGATGCCTTAAGCCATGGAAATACCAAAATGTTTTTCTCATTTCTTTACAGATGATGTAGGAATAACCTATCATCTGCTCGATTTTTGTGAAGAAAGCAATGAAACTATAGTAGGAATCTTTGAAAACACAACAAGTTTACCAAAATTGATGATTTGACCTTCATCCATGCATTATTATTTGCAGTTGATAAGGTAATACTAAATTCAATGCACATCCCTTTCCCTACAATCTAATTAGCAAATACTTTTTCCAGTCACCTGACCAGTTTCATAAAACACATGCAATGGCAAGCATCCTTCAGTCCTGAGGATGTAAATCCAGTAATTTTCTTATTCTCCTGCAAAGTTTTGGAATTAAAGGATGTATTTCATTCTGAAAGCTTTAACTATGTAAACATCTTGTCAATTGCCTCCACAAAGCATGCATTTTATAACTTGCAGAAAAATGTATCTTAACACTTTCCTTAGGATTTTCTAGAAATAAGAAGATGGAGGATGAGAGAACACTTCCATGAAAAATTATTTTATTAGCCAGAGTCAGAGTAGCTTAGTTGAGGGTTTGTTGGTTTGGGGTTTTTTTTCCTAAATTATTATCTTGCATATGACAGATTCAGTGACAGTTAACTCCTGGAAAAACAAAAAAAACTAAAAAACCCAAAAAATCAAAAAAACCCCCAAAAACCCCCGAAGCAACAACAACAAAAAAATCACTGTAACAAAACAGTCTTGGATCCTAAATGCAAATCATCTCTAAAAACAACTTAAGGCTAACTGAAGACCAAAAATACTTCATCATAAATTAAAAAAAAAAAAAAAGGCAAATTCACATTTTGATCCAAGGAACATAACATGATACAGCTGCTCTGTCTGAAAAGAGACCATCTTTTTAGTAAAGTGTAATTATCAACCAAGGGTTGAATCTTTGTGAATGCTAGGTGGATTATCTGTACTAGGAATCATGGACACAAAAGGGAGATTAAAATATGTGCTGGGTTTCAGAATCCTTCTCCTAAGAAATGCTCTGATAGTCCCAAGACTGACAATACATACCATTTCCGAAATAATACAGCACTTACGATAGCTGACATAGATATTCTAGGAATTAAAATGTACATCTGGGGAAAAAAACCCCAACATATTGTCTGAAATAAAAGTCTTGTATTTTTTTCCTTTGGTGTCCCCTAATGCCATGCAATAAAGTGGTCATCTATTTTCATTGTAAACAAGAAGTACAAAGCTGCTATCTAACCACATGCTAATTACAGTACCCTAAGGAGAAGATTATATTTGGCTAACCTTTTTTCTTTAATCAATCAAACCTAACTTATTCAAAATTTATTCAAAGCTAAATTTGAATTGTTCAGTAGGAGGGACACAGTCTTAAAGGTAGAATGACAAGAGATAGACATCACATAAAAAGGTGAATTACCAATAATTTTTTGCATCAGAGCTCCATTCATAAATTTCTTGTTAGCACAATTTCCATCACCTTCCTTAATATTTCCACTCTTGGATAATGTTCTTCCTTGGGTATTTAAAACCAAACAGTTCCCTACAGTACTCACAGGGCTCCTAACAACTTTTTAGCAAATATGAAGTCCATGTTATGGCCTCCAATTCAGCAGACCACTTCATCACACCACATCTGCATGTCAAAAATCAGTTTTGGCTATTCAAGTATTAATGCAGTTGATGGAAATGTGGAGGTGACTTCTAAACAGTCTGCAAAGATTTTTCTATACATAATCTGAACAGATGGTTTATACAGCATTCCATACTTCTTGTGAAATTTCACAACTCATTTTTACAGACTGTTGTTTTCTTTAAGTGACAAAGAAACAGTCCAATAAAATGACCATGGTTTTATTTTGGAATGCTCATGCAATTTTTTAATATCCATTTTAAAATTTCTTCTAACAGTAGGAAAATCATGGTCCTTTATTTGTCAGGTAGATTTAATAACTATATAATATATCTCACACTTTCATTCATTTTCATTGAATGAAAGAACACAATAGCCTAATTTTTATCTTATTTTCTGGGAAATTCTTGTAAAATAAGCTAGAATTCAAGAGTTTACTTCTCTCTTCTTTCATGAATACCCAGGAGCTTGATCACTTCCCTTCAGCTCTTTTTATCTTTTCCTGATGGTGAATGATCTTCAAGTACTGCAGCTCTTATTATTATGCACTGGTGTTATTACTTTGTGCTATTGCCCAGTGTCATAGGATGATTTACTTTAGCAGATACTGTGCTTGAAAAAATTAATCATTTTCATTTTTTAACATGACAAAGACAGAACTTTGGGTTACTTTCCATAATTCATATCATCATTCAATCCATTCCTCTTTGTGGTATCAGGAGTAATGTTAGGGCCCATGCCGTTCTATTCGTCTGAAGTAGCTTACTTCAGGGTTTTTCTTTCTGTTACTGAGCTGTTCTAAACTCATTAATCCCTTTTGATGTCAAAGAGCTATGCAAGGTGTGTAGGAGTGCTCACCAGCCCCATTTAAGGGAAATTTTTTGTCATTTCTGAGCAGATTTGAGAAGGCTGAGAGCTCCAAGTTAAACCCGTGACTGGGCATCATATTTTTTGCTAGAATTATCTCTTTGTATTTGAGAGGGAAAAATCCATACACCCATTTAGCAAACTTCTGAAAAATAAACTGTCTGGCAAAATATCAAATACAGTGTTTCTGAATTAAGCTTAGAATGTATCAGGAGAAAGCACAAAATTTTAATTTATTGAGAATGTTTCACTCAGCCACACTGAATCTGTATTCTGCTTTATCTCAGCTCTAGGCATTAGTAAGACAGAAAACAAATGGAAGAAGGAAGAAAAAGACCTCAGAGAAAGCAAACAAATGTAGGTCAACACAAAAAACTGAACTGATAGATGAGTAAACCTTATACTTACTCAGAGATGGCAAAAAGCTAAGTGAAATTATTTTGAAAACGCAATCAAAATCAAAGAAAGAGAAGCAACTTTAGACAGTTTCCTTAAGAGTGGGACACATATTCTTCAAGCCTTTTCTCTACAAGAATTAGTAAAAAAATGAGATGACTATCTTAGAAATTGTTAATGGGTAAACATTGCTAAAATCATTGGAAGATTTTTGCCCACTATAGAAAACTGCAAAGAAGCAGCTGTTCATACATGACCACCAAAGCCCACCCCTCCCCAAAAACATCTACTCACTGGAATTTGCATTGTGACTGGGACTTGAGATAAGATAAAGGGCATGCTATTGTTCAATCATCCCACGTCTGGGGAGAAGAATATATCCACGAGTAATACTGGAAGAGAGACTGGAATGCTAAAGGTTCAAACATCCAGAGGACAATCTGCCAATGTGCAAAGTACACACCCAAGTGCAGGGGCTGCCTGGGCAGTATCAGGGACATTCACATGTGCCTGAAGGGGCTTACCTCTGCTGATGGGCTGTAATGGGCCATATTGAACTAAACTGCACTGGCATAAAGGCAGCTGTAACAACTTAGACCATCAAAGACTCCTGAAGTATCCCCCAACTCACAGTGAACATATATATATATATACACACACATACATGTTTATAGACACTGACTATTCAGTGTTGTTTCACTCTAATCTGCCCCAAGGGATTTATTAACAAGAACATGATTTACCTTTGCTTTCTAGGGCAGGACATAATTTAGATTTGATATATAATTTATACATAATCTCAGGTGATACTGATTCCAGTTAGGGGAACATTTTTTTGGATCAACTGCAGCTACATGCTTATACTGAACAGATAAACTGCACAGAAAGCACAAGACAGGGAATGAGCACTTGCTGCCGTGTGTACTGTAACCAACAGTCTCCAGATCTGCCATCTCAACAGCACATTTTTGATCTGTGTAAGAAAGAAGCATCTGACTTGCAGGTTTTTTTTGAAGTGAGGCACTAATTAAATTTAAAAGACCAGTCCCCAGCATGCAGTTCAGAAGAGCTTTTGTACTGCACTGCACTGTATGGTAACTGATTGAAATGGAAATTTTTTTAACACTATATGCATATTTTTGCCTAGAGAATTCAATTTCATTGGGTTAGCCAAGTCTACATTTTTCTAAAAGCAATTCCAACAGAGGGCAGTACTCCCAATGAACTATTACTCTATTGTAATTTACTGGCATTCCCAGAAAGAGCTAGACACAGAGTGTTCCTATAATCCTTGTGCAATATCAACAAGTCCTGCGGTCACAGGCTACAGAGTGATCTAATAAAGTCATGTAAACAATCAAAAAAGCATAGGGTAGATAATACCCTGCTATGGATGTTGTGTTTCCTCAGTAATACAAATAACTGCAGGAAATCTGCTGACAAAAAGTTATGAAAAAATCCTCAGCTATTAATGAATATAGCCTCAAAGACTTGATTACTACTGTTAAATGTAGTATCATATAAAGGCAAAATGTACAAAAATGTCCTATATTCATTAATTTTATTTTCAATAATTTCTCAATAACAGATTTTAAATAAGATTTGACCAAGAGTGGGAGTAACATAAAAAAAAAAAGGGATCTTTGCCTGTCCTGTCTGGTTGAGTCTCCCAAGGCAAACACAGCTGTTGTTGTTGTGCATTACTTTTCTTTCTTAGGTCTTAAAAGGATTTTATTATCTCAGCTTTGCAACACAAGCTGTACATTTTTCAGGAAGAATGCTACCTTATTATGTCCACATTTTAGCGATGAGTTCTTCACTGTAAAGCTATCTAGTGTTTGAATTCACCTGAACATTTTCACTGTAGTAACTTTAATACAAGGCTGTAATTTAAATAATTTTATCAACACTGGCTGTTATCATCTATTCACAAACCTGGAGCACAGGCTAGAACTCCCACTTTTCCAAATGAGAGGCTTAAATGAGATGACAGGTGAAATGGCAGTCTCCCTCTATACAAACAGACATGACAAGCTTCTGCTTGACTGGAACATTTCTGAAGCAAAGTTCAGTCAGCAACTGCCAATTTCTTGAACAGAAAGCACTTTTCAAGAAGCACAAGTCTTAATTACATGCGCCTTGTCCAGTCAGCTATGGCACACACAGGTACAGTCTGTTAGAAGTTGTTGTTTTTTCCTATCAAATCCTTTGCCTGGGACTTCAGGAGTGCTGTCTGCAAGTCAGTGTAGGTGTAGGACATCCCCAACAACTTGCCATTTCCTAGGTTTCTTAAACTGCAGGGTACACTTGTTTCTCTTTCACGGAGGTTAGGCATAGCCCACCGGATTTCTCCCACCTCAGATGATTACAGGGTTATTCTTGGGACTACCTAAACAGCCTCCAGTTAGACAAGTCCAGCACAGGTCTGAAAGATAGATTTTGCAGGATCTGGCTAGCTGTAATTGCCATATCTTATTTTCTATAGGTGAGTACAGCATATAAAACCAAATTGAGAGGTCTGCAATATTCATCCTTCTTTTTCAACATATTCAGGAAACCTGTTCTCATGCATAAATTTGCCATGGTTTAGTTTGGGTTTTTTGCACTTTTTTCTTAAGTATCACAGAATCATACAGTGGCCTGGGTTGGAATGGACCTGTAAGACTATCTCATTCCAACCTCCCCTGCCACGGGCAGGGACACCTTCCACTAGACCAGGTTGTTCAAAGTCCCATCCAACCAGGCCTTGGACACTTCCAGGGATGGAGCATCCATAACTTCTCAGAGCAATCTGTTCCTGTGCCTCACCATCCTCACAGTAAAGAATTTCTTCCTAATGTCTAATCTAAGCCTACCACCTTTCAGTTTGAAGCCATTGTCCCTTGTCCTATCACTACCTGCCCTTGTAAATAGTACCACTCCACTGTTAAGTACACCTCCTTGATTTTTTTCTAAGCTAACCTTTACGAACAAATGTGATAAGGCTTCATCAAAGACAGTTTTCCTTCACACATGTTACTTGTGCCTTCACTTTGCAGAGAAATGTCCCCTAAGCTATGAAAAATTCCTATTGATAAAGGTTCAAAGACTCTACAATATAGAGAATTATGTGAGAAAAGAGAAGCAAAATTAAATATTGAATACTGTTTTTCATAACTTAGACTTCAACCTTGCATGTTATGTTCCTTCCTCAAACATTGTCCTTCCTTCCCCCACTGCGAACTAACTTCTGGTTTGTCAAATGACCTCTGCAAAATTTGCCACGAAGCCAACAGGACACAGTCCCTTCTGTATGAAAATAGGTGCAAATCTCTACTTGCATGTAATGACCTTGGTTTTCAGTCATGTTTGTGTTGTTGAGTCCTTCATGTGCAAGGAGGACAGTAAGTTGTTCATCTTTGTTATATGAGGGCATTACAATAAGGTTTCTTGAACTTAGAGATTTGATGTCAGGTTTCTGAGGGCTTAAATGCAGAAGGGACTGGACTTCAATGCTATGGAGAATGTCATGAAATAGGATGTGATGGCATCAAATAAAGGGTTAAAGCTGCCAAACATGTCATAAAGGATAACTTCTTGCAACAATAACCTTTGCAGAAAAAGAAGTCCTACAAAGCAAATAATTTCAAACTGGGGGAAATGCTTTTAAGGAAATAATCAATTTCTGTCTCAAAGACTAACCTGAAGCTGCAACAGTAAATTTGTTTTACTTGAAAATGAGTGAATATAGTCACTAGTCCTTCCATCTCAAGGATCCTGGCCATTTGCCTTGACTTACCCGCTTATGAAGGCGTTCTGCCTCCTCCTGATATGCAGCAAGTTGCTGTTTCCATTGTTTCACATTGGCAGTGGACTCCAGCAGGGCTGCTGTGAGCTTGGCATTATTACCCTTCAGCGTGGCCAGTTCTGCCTCCCAATGCTTGCTGATTGTCGAACTGTACAGACAGAATGAGAATGGTCAGAACTCCCAAGTCGCTTCCTTTATGCTTTTTAAATGTCTTATAATTTTTTTAATATCCAGCAAAAAGGGGATTGCACAAAAAATTATATAAATAACAATAACCAAATATGGTATCTATCTGGTATATAACTAATACACCAAATAGAATAACCAAATGAGAATCCAAATGCTCAAATCATCAAAACTATAAATTAAGAAAATACAGGTAATAACATTATTGGGAAACAACCTCTACCTTCCCAGTTCAACAGGGTATACTTATAAATAAAATTATGAAGATCATGAAATCCACATCAGCTTCCCCAAAGCAACAGCACACAATTCAAGAACATGTATATGATTAGTCACTCTCTTAATATATGCACATTGAATGGAAGTGCTTTTTTAATCCATTATTTTATTAAATGTGTTGTAGGAAAATATTTGTCATTGACTTGATTAAAGAGAGCTAATTAAATGCTTCGGAAGTGCAGCTTTGTTGTCTTAATGTAAGTCTATCATTCCTGAAATATACTTTCTTTATTAAATACCATATTTAATTTGCTCTTGCAAATACAAAGAGCCTGAATTTCATAATACTGTTAATATGTTTTTACTCACTAATATCAGCAAAGAGAGTATAGATCAAATAGGATGGATATACTAACACTTTACTTCAAAGTGGAAGATGATCCTGAGTTTTACTGAAGTAGCCTATAGAGGAAAGTTCCTGCTTACAATTTAGTTGTTCTCTTAGCAAACACAGGGCTTTAATTTTCATGGGTAATTAGTTTGCCATCATCTGCAGACCATATCCTTACACTCAGTATGCAAGGGAGAATTACCTCAGACACATCAGGTCAATGCATTATATGCATTATATGTAAATAGCTCATTAATGTGTACTCATATAATGCTAACAGCATGTGAGGTGCACACCTACATGGACAGTACATACAGAAAATAATTGTTTTTGTTTAATCAGCTCACTATTAAAGGCATCAATGAAAACCAAAAATCTGTAACTCTGACCAAAATGATATTGTATGAAGAATTATTATAATTATATATTTAAATATATGTTAATAATATTAAATTAATCATAAATCATAGTCATAAATCATAATTACTATTTTGAATGTAAGTTTATAAATTTATTTGACCTTTGTACACATGTATAATGAAATAATCTGCCAATGTTTTGTCCACTTAGTTTATTTCTTCCACTTCCTGCATATGCAAAGTCCATCCAATCAAAGCACATTTCAAAATTATGACTCCTATAAATGCTCCTTAGGTGTTCAAAATTAACTAGACACCAGAGAACACTCATTACCTCTTCAGTCCATGTGTATTGTGTCACTAAAATTTTATATTTGATTCTTCCATGGTCCTGCATTTCCTTCCAAACAGTACTTTGTCCCCTTGAACATGAATACAAGTTCCTCCCAAAGTGGAATATGCTGTAGCATTTAATGATACAACTAATTACAAGTTCACTACTGGAAATTTCAGATCTTAAAGGACTAAACTGAAACAGTGATGATCCTACTTCCTCAGGGAACACAGACTCATATAGTCAAGAAGAGAAGCATGAATTTCTGTAATTATGTCCACTCTTCTCTATGTTCCTCTAATCAAGTTTCACTTACAGTAGCCCAAAAGATCAATAAATAGTATTAAAAAAATGCTCAAAACATCTAGTTCTCTAGTAAATTCATATTTCCTTCCTGATGTTCTGATCCAACAAATATTCAATCCAGTAGTTTCATGCGAGTTCCATTTAGCAGTCCTGCAGGACTATTGGCAACTACCAGCTACCAGCAAATTGTTTATATGAGACACTGATACTCTTACAAAATGTGCCTTACTACTCATCTTTGCCCTCAGAAGGTATAGGCACACAAACTGATGTAATACAGCTGTATCTGCGACAGTCAAAGGCTGAGAACTGTTGGATCATTCATTATCCTAAAGAAGAGAAAGGATTTTTTTTAAATCTAATAATGCGTAGATCGACAGTGATACTCTTCTAATCCATGAAGAACCCAGGAGTCAGACCCTCAGGTGGTGATGAGCAATAATGTGAGGGTGATTTGTGGTGTGTATCGCTTCCATCTTTTCCTGGTGCCTCTACTACAGTGCCTCCCAAGAAAATAGCCAGGAGCTTTTAAGTTATTCCTTATATAATGGAATGTCAGTATGAAATATGAAGCATGTATTTTCTATTACTGCTATGGTTACCCTAGTTCAAAAGCTGCATGGTTTCTTTGGATTTCATTATTTTTCAATTGGTTATTCCCAACAGGAATGCATTGGTATTAGTTCTCAGCTGTACTCTTTAACCCTAAGAGATCTACATAGGCAGCAGGAACGTTCCTGCTGTAATACAGGTGTGACTTGTTTGTAGCATATACTGGGGTTTCTTTTTCTACAAATAATTGTTACTGTATCTCCTACAGACTTAAATCAATCTAGTTTTGTATTTGGTAAAATACAATAACTTCCTAAATCTTTAGACTTAGCCTGTTTCTTCTTAATGGATATCACGCTGGGAAACACAGTCCCAAAGGCATGGATTTTTTTGTTTCATAAAATCATAATTTGATTAAAATAGCCCATAACCAGTCCTGACTGTTCTGACTTTCTTTTCTCAAATACTTTCTGAGATTAAAAACAAAAAAAAGAAAAAAGAAAAAGGAAAATAAAAACAACAAAGAAGATAATGAAATTATGTTCTGTGGATTAGTTTGGTTAAAACTGGATTTGTATTAATTACTTTAGACCAGATAAAAGCACACTTACCGCAGGCTGTAAGGTTAGACTGAGAGGATCTGCATGGAAGCCTGAATCTGCATGGAAGCCTGAATCAAATTTACTAACCCTTCCTGAGGAAACACTGGGAAACATGATTTAGACACAATGAAATTGTCCTTTGGAGGAGGAGATGCTGAGGCTAACCTCTGTGAAAGGGAATACACAGATCAAGAAGATGATGGACACATGGAAAGTGTTAAGGGTTCCCAGAAACTGCTCAAGCACATAGCCATAATTTTGATGGTGGAACAGGTGCAGTACAGTCCCTTGGGAGAGGTACAGGAGAGCTGCACACACTCTTTTTCTCTGAAACCTTTTACTTAATTTCTGTCTGAAAGGCTTGCTGCTAAAAGGAATTGATTTTGCCCTCGCTGCATTAGATTCTGTCATAGAAAATACATACACAGCCCTGACAGGTTGTCTTAACAGTTGTAAATATCTAAACCTAATCTGAATCATCCCTCATGTGTTCTTAGAGTTATGTACTCTGCAAAGCACTTGAAATATGTACACTTACTCAGCGATCACACTGATCCAAACAGTAATTTCTACCAGAGCACTTTCCTGCTCTGCACTGTGGTAGAAAGCTGTATAGACACTGAGGGACACACAGTCATACACACTTGCAGCCCTGTGGTGCAAGAATTCAACCCGCATACATGTTTTGTTTTCTTCTGAAAGCCATCCAATCCGTCCCTTTGCTGGCAGTGTCACAATTTTAACAGTTATTTCTTGAAACCTGTCAGAATTAACATCCCTGACTGCCTGATAGGCCCAAGGTTTCAAGGCAATCCTTCAAAAAAAGAAACATTCTTAACACTTTGGCTTGTTGCCTGTTTTTCAGCATGAAAAGCTACACAAAAGTTTTTAAAATACCCTCATAGAGAATAAAGCCTGGTCATGTCCCTTGTGAAACTTCAGAGTATCTGAAAACACAAGGTCAAGTTGTTTTGCATACATCCCATTGGTGCCAAATACAAGAGAGACAAAGGGGTCCTCTAAAGAATAATAGTGAATTATGAGTTTTATTTGCTCAAACACCACACCTATTAAAAAAAAAAAAAGCAGCTCTCATAGCAGAGGTTGGGTCTGACAATGTCAAGTCTTCATGGGATTTCAAGCACCCTTCAGTGGACAAAAGGTCAAAACTCTCCTGAATCTCTTGTCCTTGGCTCTGGCCACAGTATCTGGCATATGTGTAACATCAGATGTGTCCACAGTCAGAACACCACATGGTGCCCCACTATCAAGGCAAAGGATTCAAAATCAGATATTTAACATCTGTGATATCCAATAATTCAAACACTTTCACAAAACACTCCTAGAAAAACTGCGGGCTAGTACCACTTAACCTAACTGTGATACCTTCTGAAAATTGAAGTAAGAGTCAGTGATCTTCCTTCCATACATTTAGGTATTCTGACCAATTAACATCAGGCCAATCTCCTTTCTCACTGGGGATTAGTTACAAGCCCAGTAAGTCACTGAGGAATAGCTTTGGTATCTGTCCATCTGTGACCTGAATAGTGTGCCAGAGGCTATAAATGCATGATTATCTTTCTCTGCAAAGTAGGTCACTTAAGGAAAATTAATCCGAAAAGCTCCAGTCACCACGTTTAGCCAGTTGGAGAAGGCTTGCGAAGAGAAGGGGAGATAAGCACACATTGATGAGTTCCATTCAGAATGAAGTTATTTTGAGAAACGCTTTCACTAAGCAAAGAAACAAAAGCACTTCAAATTATGTTTCTGCTTTTTGAATCGTTATTGCTTATTCACTGTTCACTTAGCTGAATGCAGTACCAACACTGTGAAGCATGGTTTAAGGTTTATTTCAGATTTATAGCAAAAAAATATGCAAAGTATTCCACTTTACTAATATTTAGGGGGTTTAATATTGCATTCATTGCATAAAAATTATCAGTTTAAAGTTTATTCTACAGCATAGTCATGGTTTCAAGGAACTACTGTTATTCAAGAGCAGGTAAATTATTTTTTTCAAGTGTCACTGCAATCTGCTCTGCAGGTGTGTGGTGAGGAATCTTGTCTTGGGACAGCAGATGTGAAGAGGAATTCAGCCAAGTAAAAAATGAGTACTTTCAACATAAAATGTGGATTCTGGTATAATAACTAAATCCATAAGACTTGACAAATATGAAGAGAGCAGAGTCCTGGCAGCAGCTGCCCAGATCATAAATAGTGGCATGTGTTGGAAGCAGCCCAAGAGTCTGGTGGAGTGAGCATTATCAAGCAGAGGGAGTGGTATGTCAACCAGCTGGTAACACTGCATTAGCTGTGCTGGCAGCAAGGAGTGACCCCTCCTGACAGCTGGGCTGGTAAGCCTTACAGAGCAGCTCTTCATGCTCAACAAATCACAGGGGCATTGTGAACCATTTGGTTCTGTTGCAGTAGGATCCAAGAGATTCAGTGAATACAAAGCATGGCTTCTTCTTCTTGGATGGGTAAGGCAAGTGTTTGGGTTCATGTAAAATTCCCTGGTGCATTTGGAAAGGAAACCTGCAAAAGGTCCTTATAAAATCCCCCATATCAAGTAATCTTCAGTTAATGCTGAAGTCTGGATGGGCAAGGTCTCTGCAACAGCCTATGCTTGCTATCGCCTACATTGAAATGAGGTGACTGCTTGATAAGATGGAGATGTTGACTCTGCTGGTACAGCAAGGGTTTGCAGCATCCCTCAAGGCATTCCAAAAAGCTCACAAGAAACCTGCTCTCATTCATGCTGAAAATGAGACTATTCAGCTTATGTCCTGGTGTAGAAGAACTTTTAAACAAGAAATTTGGGAATTAAACCCCTTACTTGAGTTTTCAAAAAGCATCTCCTATGGTCATCTATTAAATATCTAAAACAACTTTGTGATGGAAAGGATTTAAACCAGATGGGTTTGGGGAGTTTGTGCTTTTGCCAGTCCAAAGCACCATAAGCCCTCAGTAATGACATGGAAATCTCTCCCTCTCTTGAATATTCAAAGCAATAGGGAACAGAAGGGGGTTTTGTCTACTATTAAATTATGGAGGAGGAGGAGTTCTATAATGAGCCAAAACTTGACGAAAGACATGGAGTGGACCAGGTTCTATCTCACCACTCCTGGAAGAGGCAAGAAAGAAAGGGTGTAAGCTGGTTTGCCATTCTTGCCTTCCTACAGAGCTGTCTGCTTGTCAGGGCCTAACTCTGAATTTATGTACATGTGGGACAGAGTCACCCAGTTAAATGATTAAAGAACAGTAAAAGAGGGAAAGCTACAGTAAGGACAACAGATTTTGTAAGAAGAAAACTTAAGACACAAAACAATTGCTTCTTCACTGCCACCACTCACTGTCTTACATATAGCTGTGAATAACTCTACACACACACACATCCAGTTGATAAACTGGAATTTATTTTTTAAAAAGTAAATCTCAAAATTATAATCCAGAGATAATTACCAGGAAATTGCTTTGAATTAAATATTTTGAGTATGGCCAATGAAAAACTAATTAATATTCAAAGAGATCCTTATCCTTAATTAGAGTATTCAAAAGAATTTTTAGCTGAGGAGAGGTCCCCTGGGAAGAGAAGGAGGAACATTAACAGAGCATGAAAGATCTGTTCTTCCCTTTGGGATAAGGAATATCTACAGGATCTCAGTGGAGTTACATCACCACAAAACCAGAGAAACGTGGTTGTGAATCAGTTCATAGCAGAAGAGATGAAGGAGGCCCTTGAAGCACATTGCACTTTAGGTGAGGTGCCTAATATCAAAGCCACCCTGATGGAAATCAAAAAAGGCAGCAAAGAAATGAGCAATCAGCGGGTGACAGAATTATGTGTCTGGGAGTCTATATTCTGTACAAATATTGAAGTTTCAGCCCACTCCAGGACACATTATTTTGTTTTGCACACACCTTTGTTCAACTTGGAGTTACAATATGCTTGAACTCCCAATTTCTAAATCAATGTAGTAGGCAAATGCAGACACTTTTTCTGCAAATTTGGGCAGCTGCAATACATTGAGATAGAACAGATTTCTCCCTCAAGGTGTTTCACATATGAGCTTTCACTTTCACTTAGCCTATCAGCTTGGCCAACCTCTTGACTGGACTCTCAGTCACCCAGAGTAACCATGCAGACCATGGACAGGATAAGACTTTCCTTTCCAGTTCTGTTACAGGCAGTACTGCTCTTAGGCAGCTCTTGTACCATGTCTTATCAACTCACTGGGGAAAGATCAATATCTTTGCAGACTGCATGGATGAAAATGACAAAAGAAGTTGAGTAATGATATGGACTATTTCATCTGTAGAACAGACCACTATGCAATGAAAATGGGTGTCCATACCCTATTTAGATCCACCACTTAAAGTCATGCTCTGTATGTTGTAATGCAGCTTTTATTCATCACAGGGCTATAGAAACCACAGTAACACAGACTGCTTTCATTATGGGACTTATCATAGACTAGATATGAAACTCCTTTCAAAAATGGGAATTTTCATATAAATACTACATCCAGTAATCCAGCATCCTATGCCTACAAAAGGCAACAAAGCCAAAATTAAAAATGGCCAGGTATGTGTTCACTGCTTATGGAAATACTAAGAGTTAATAGTAGAGAGGAGCTCTTGAAACGCTTAATGGGATGCAGAAGAGTGGATATTAACACAAAATTAATGCTTCAGAAATGATCTCTAGCCATGCAGGACTTAGTCCTGACCAGTAGGACCAGTCCTGACCCAAGTTGAAGGGAGAAACAAAGGGAGGACCAAAGGGAGGAACAAAGTGAAGACAAAACAATGACATTACTAAGTTTCCTGTACTGCATGCTAATACACTCTGAATGTGTTTGCATGGTAGCATTTAAATTCTGTTTCTAATTTGAATTATGCTGTTAAGCACAGTTTTAAGCATGATTTTGTACACTGCAGTTGTACACTTCGTATCACAAAGCAAAACCCCTGTTATTTAACCTGAACAAAGTCCCTGATCTCTCTGAAGAGGCTCAACTTCTAATTTTATACTTTTAAAAAGACCTCATTTTTATCTTAGTCATTAAATTTTATAACAGAATTTGTTATCTCTTTGTGAAGGCCATAGAGTATAAACAAAGAACGGTAACTCTTTCTTATAACTTAAAGTCCTTTGAAAGCACAAGCATGGCTAATTAATTTCTAGGGGTTTTTTTAGTAATCATTAAAACCTCATTGACCTAACAATTATCACATATTCTGAAAAAGTAAACAAAGAAATTGTCCTTGTTCCTTTATTGAAATAGCATATTTGTATAGTTGGAAGTAGTTTGCTGTCAGATCTGTACCCAGTAAGTTTTTTAGTGCACTGAACACGAGGCATAATTCCTTGCTGTTGCTATGGTGCTGAATACTTCAAATATTCCAACAAAATTATTAAAATCAACCAAAGTTATTTAGGAACTTACATCCTATTTTCTGAAATGACTAGGTATTTGACTGCAAAGTAAAATTGACTCTGGCATTTATGGCACTTAATCGCTTTAAGAAATCAATTAGATGATGTGGCTATCAGCAAGTCAAATACTAGGACACGGTAACCCTGACACTAAAATGATCTGAATTACGGACACCTTAATTGTGGAGCTGATCTGTACACACAAGAATTTAAAGCAGTTTAACTGCAAATTCATATTCTGAATTAGTATGGATTAATTCCGCTAGGCCCACGGCTAGGCAAAATCCCAAGTTTCTTTCAAAAATCCTAATAATAACAACAATTTGGATGTGCACTGAATCAATTTGCACTCTATCAGCAATGTAAGAGAATAGAGTATTTGACTTCTCTACACACCTCTTACCTGGGTTGTCTTTTATTGAGTGCTATTCAGATTTTAACAGTTTCACTCTGCTCTCAATTACACCCCAGTGAGTTTGAAAAACCTCCCTAGATTTGTTTTGTCACAAAAATGCTGCGGTAGTAAGGACAAGGAACAACTTCTTTCACAGTGGCCACTTCCTCCACTTTGTAAAACAGGGCCAAAAGCCCTGAGCTTCCGAAGATTGTATGGACTGGGAAGTCTGTGCTCTCTGCAAACTGCCCTGCTCAGTGACACCTGGCTAAGGAGATTCTAGGCACAGTTTGCCCATAGCCAGGTTTTGCACCCTTCCATCTTCACAGTCCTCTGAGGCCTTATGGGATCTGTAGCCCTTCCATTCCCATCTGAAACACTCCTGGGCATGCAGTGTTGATCTGTGTTTTCATGCAAGGAGAATACCACTCAAATGGGTAGCAATCAAGCCCTCTGATCATTACAGGTATGTTGGACTGGGAAAAAAATCTCATACAAAACACAGCAACTGAATGGGCATAGAAGAGGAAACATGAGCAAACAATTCAGCCCACAGACCTCAGTGCCAAGGCACATTTTATTTAGTGGTCTAGATGTGGCTCAGAAGGCTTTGGCAGCTATAGTTTGATTCTATAGGACTCAGCACAGATTTTCAACTCTGCAACAACTGAGTGAAGACAGTAAGAGCTACTCTCTGGGCAACTATAGCCACATGCAGAACAGTGAGCTGGCTAAAGAGACTTCTCCCAACCCTGTAAGCCTGCCATAAACCTCACACAAGTTGTGGAGATCCTCAGCATAAGCCTGTGCCTGCATTTACAGGTGCTGTCACAGCTGTAACTGGAGTGTGTTGTGCTTCTCCTGAAGATGGAGCAGCTGTTACAAGTAGTTCAATGTGAAAGATTTACAAAAGCCTGTTTTAGTTCTTAGCTGAACCTTCTGTTATCGATATAACAGGACAGCTCAGCCTGTAAGACCCCCTTCATGCTGATAACCATCTTACTTTCACAACAAACACTCAGCAGAGGACTCAATACAGCTGCAGGGCCTCACAACTCCACTACAGCAATAGAAATGACCTACAGAAACACTTCTAAGTTATTTGCATAAAGATTCTTATTTATGACTACAGAGCCTCCACCCAGATAGTACATTAAGTTACCTTATGGTATCAGATAGTAACTACTGGTGCAATTCATTTTTGTATTACAATTACCAGTTTGCCCTTATCCCAGTGAATACTGGGTTAATTGCACAGGTAGTGCCAGAGATAGACTGTCAGTTCACATGCTGACAACAAAATAAGCTTACTCCATTAAGGGAACTGAAGCTACATAGAAGCATTGAAAATTTAATTAAGTTTCACTTATCTCCTGTGGTAGCCATGCAATTATTTAAGAGTCAATAATCTATATATAAAGTCCAAACTAAACCATGTATGGAACTCTCAGAAGTACTTTGAAGAACAAGCAGTAAGTTACATGATATGATCACAGTAAAATATTTATTGGCTGTATATGTTTGAACAAAACAAATCACAAGTGAGTTGTAACACATGTGGATACTGCACGTCATATTTTTTTCCATTCCAGTTCTTTAAGAGAATGGAAGTATTGCATTTGCCTTGTTTAAACCAAATCTGAATCCAAGAAAAGACTATATTGCTTGCACTGTGTTGATTCTAAAGCCAAATTTATTAAAACCAAATCAAATTGATGAATCAAAAGATTCAATTTAATCCACGGGAAGTCTCTCATACTGATATTTTTCCCATTAACTACAGGTTAACATTCAGGGCAAGCAGCCCTATGTTAGTTTATCTCCCTAATTGTAAAAAATCCCATTTTTAAAGAAAAAAATTAACATGCTATCTTTCTCAACTAACTGGTAGTTAATAGCTCTTATTTACTCAGTCAAGACTAAGTGATTTGAGATTTCCTTCATCTTCTTTTTGGAATAATGCAGACAATTAGGTTCAAAAATTCAGCTGGAAGGTAAAATATAATAATTTATAGATGCATTCTTTCCAATTCAACACTTCATTGATGCAGCAGTTTCAAAGAAGAATATAAAGCTTGTCTCCCTTCTTCTTTACTCGTCTCATATTACTTAACTCATCCCAACCCAACAGGGAAAGAATTAAGTTGCACATGAATTTTGCTAGTTGTGAGTTAACAGAGAGCAAAGGAGAGACTGAACTTCAATCCTTTCGTGAGGCTGTGCCCATGTGCCACATTTCAGCAGGTTTGTTTTCCAGTATTACAAGCTCTATTTCACTTTCTCTAACAGGGCCTCTAGATGAGGGAAAGGGTAGGGCAAATACAATGATGTGAAGATGTTTAAACATCAGCTTCCTTCAGCCTCCCACTCTGCTGATCATGAGCCCAGCATAAATGATTTCTAAAGTTGCCAAAGAATAATTAAACCAGAATACTAAAACCTCGGTAGAGCTCAGAGGGAAGGTACTACACACTTGGTGTTGTCATGTAATTACATTAATTTTACATTTCAAAGTATTTCCTAAATAAAGTTAACAGGTAACTTGCAGTCATACACAGTGATCAGTTAGAACACACTTCACACACATAGGAAATTACTTTGGCTAATTTCATAAAGTTGGGCCAAATTAATTTGAATGTATTGCCTGCATGCATTTGGCTTCAGACAACAGAACTATATTTGATTATCTATTTGCATTATAGTGAAGGGAAAAAACCCTTTTATTTTTCTTCCTTTAGCAGATTACTACAGCTGCATAACTTAGTAGAATTCAGTCAATTCACTTTCAGGGTTTGGTTTGGGTTCTTTGTCTGAACCATGTTATTTGAACAAAATTACTTCTTAATTACCTGTGGGATTGCAGTCTCCCAAAAGAATGGTTCCCACTACTCTAACTTTAATTTAGAAACCAAACCCTTTGCATTTCATATCAGAAAGATAGAGCATCATTACCTCACAATGCCATGGAGTAGTATCTGCAAAGGCAACAACTGTACAATCAAAGCTGATCACGAGATGTGAACCACTCATAATGCTTTATTATTGTTTACTTGAGAAAACAGAGTTCTGGACATTCCAGACATTTTATTTCAGCATGTTCACACAGCTCTAGCTTCATTTGCCAAATGGCTTAAGAGCTGATTAAAAAAAATCTCTTATATTCTAGTTCATTGCTGATTTGTGCCAACACAATTCATTACAGGCAAAACTCGATGGCTGTTTGGTGTCACTGTGAAATACTCTTAACCTTAAAAAGATAATACATTAAGTACATATTTTTGACAGATAAAATAGTTGTGTTAATGTGTGCCTGCCCCTAACCTCTATCCATGTCTGCCAGAAAAAGGCTGACACTATTGACATCCCACTTCTAGGGGTCTGTCACTACTACAATGTGACAGAAAATCAACACGACACAATTATGTTTAATCAAATGACTTGTTCAGGTGCAGACTGAATGCTGCTTGCATATCTAGACACATCCTGAAATGGCTTAGAGGAAAGCAGCTTTGGATGTTTACTCCATCAATGAGCTTTTACTCTAGTCTTGGGGCCTATGCTATCTGGACAGGAACCTTGACCTGGAGAGTAGGGAGAGTAATTGAAACAGTCCACCAGGGAGCCATAGCAGGGTGACTGCAATCCCAGGGAACATCACACTACGCTGCTTTCATGGAAAACAGAAAGTAAAACTGTGGATTGCAACACTGCCAGGAAGTACAAATACAGGCTGTATCTGGGAAAGACGGTTTAGTGGATGAGACCTATCTTCATCAGGTTTAGCTATTTAAAAGCTAAGAGAGGTTAAGTATCCAAATATGGCACTGCATCCAGCCAGTCTTAGGTGCCTATCTAGGAGGAAATGCATCAGGCACTATGGAAGCCCCTCAGGCGTTACTTTTTGACCTCATTGTCAGATGGATGTGGTAAAATTTGCTGGTTTTCCATCAGAGAACCCAGGCCACAACACCCTCCAAGAGAACTACTACCTTAACCTATCACCAAAGAAGGGAAAAATCTTTAGTAATCTCAATTAATTTGACAAAACCAAGACACTTATAAAGTATCATTTTAGTAAAACAGCATGGATTCTGCCTTGGACTTGAAACTAAGCTTTTAACTTCATGTAAAAATTAAGAGCTTCTGGTCCTTGGTCCACTGGTCTTGTAGGGATGTAAAATGATCCCTCAAAGAATATATACATCTTACATACACACATACATACATGCATACATACACACACACATAAGGATTTTATGAATTCCAGACAAATTCTAGAAAAAAAAATTAAAAGAAAGCTATTTTTTTGTATAAGTGATTCATTTAAACATGAAATATTCCTTCTTAAAAATACACTATGTTCGTACTCTTTTAATATAGAGAGTTTTCTAAACTGCTTTTCTCTTCTTCGTTGAACTTTAGCTTTTATATATGCAAGAATTGGGCAGAGGTAATCCATTTGACTGAATCTGACCAATAAATATCTAAAACCAGCAAGCAGCTTCATCAACTTCATCTGTTTGCACCACACAGTCTGTATGTTGGCTCTGAACTGCTGAAGTCAAAAGGCATAACAAAGTTAGCTCCTAAGACACACATGCCTGTGAATGGAAAATATTCCAGAGACAGTAGTGTTCTTTGTTGCAACTCTATCCCATCCTCCCCATTCTGTGTAGCTGTTGGAGGAGCTTGTACCAGCTCAAGGCACAGTTGTCAGTTTAGAAGATTTACTCCGGCATCAGAAACGTAGCAAAGGAACAGGAGCTGCATTCACACCTCCTGAATTCACATACCATTTCTGCCCCCTCTTAACCCAAGCAGGATTTGGTATAGCTGCACTTCTGCCTCATACCTTCCACAAGAATAAATTCATAACTTAACCAAGTCTTGCCAGCTCTCATTGCTTTTGACTTTCATGCTAATCCTCTAGTATTGAGGTATCTAATACACTAAAATTAGCTCATTTGATATCCATATGGGCTTCATTAACACCATCTAAGCACTTTATAAATGGCAAAGCCCATGGATGAAAGAATGCATGCTGTGTATTTCAGGAGAATCCACAGTTAACATTTCACCAAAACTCAAATTGAAATGCTTCATGACTGAAGATGCTCGGCATCCTGTAACTCTGGTCAGATGTAATGTAAGTTGCCTTATCATATATCTAACACTATTCTCATAAACAACATCATGAATAAAATGAAAGACTGGCTCTTAAGCTTAAATATGTGCAGAAGATGATGCTAGCCACCCCCCTTCTGTTTTCAGAATGTCTCTTGTCCAAGGAAAGAGGGCAGATAGGAAGGGAGTAATACAGCAAATTCTGAAAGGAATATAAAAATCCATAGACTAAATTGGTCACTTCATCTTTAATAAGAAATGTTAAAGGATGAAGTTCCATTTATTTATTTTCTGCATGGAAGCTTGAGAAAAATGAGTTCTACACTGTTCCAAGAAAGGAATTAATTAGACTTTCTTTAACATTGTCATTATAGTTGTTTGTTTATCATCAGGCCTACCAGATGGCAGTGAAACCACAATCACACAGTATACACAAGAGTTCAGAAACAGATATCTATCCATATGTGCACCTTCTCATATGAGGTGTGCACATATCTCATGATCCACCACTACACCTCAAATAACCCAGGAGGCAGAGTTACTTGTTGGTACCAGTAAAAAATTGATGGATATATCAAAATTGATATATCCATCCAATGGAGCTTCACTTTTGCTAAGAAGTGTACTTAGCTACAGGCTTTTTTCTTATCCCCTCCCTCTTTTAAAAAATATTTTCTTGAAGTATTCTACTGGGTTGGGTCCCACTGCCTAAAAAGTGTAATATACACCCTTTCTCTTAGAATACAGGCAGATAAGGAACAGCAACACAGGGAGATTTCAGAATAACATGGGAGCAGGATAAACAGACACAAATACCTGGTGCAGGGTAGAGGGGCCAAGTGACTTGGAAACAAAGACCCTACAGTTGAAAAGAGCCTCTAACTGGAAGATTCAGTCTTGTTTGACTTGTTTTATCACAGAATCACAGAATGGCTTGGGTTGGAAGAGACTTTAATGATCCTCTAGGTCCAACCTGCCTGCCATAGACAGGATCATCTTCCAGGCTGGTTGCTCCAACCTGGCCATGAACATTTTCAGGGATGGGGCATCCATGACTTCTCCAGGCAGCCTGTTCCACTGCCTCACTACCCTCACTGTAAAACATCTGGGTGAAGTACTCCATCAACTGAACAGATGGAGAAATTTCCTCATTAAAAACATACTCTTCATATATACCCAAGAAAGTATGGCATGGGGGGGCAAGTTTAGACTTTAATGGAGAAAGCTTAAAACTGTATTTTGAAACTACATTGCTGCTATGAATTGGAACATATTTTAATATAAAAAGATGACAAAAAGCCAAGTTTTCTCTTGCTGAAGTTTTTTTAAAGATGCTTTGAGCTTGTGGACTTTGAACTCAAAACTCTTTAGCAACACTTGAACTTCCTTCTCTAGGCATATGTGAGAGGCATTCTTCCATGACTACTGACTGTAAGTTGTGCAAGTGTATCTGATTTTACTAAAAAAAGAGTAAGCATGAAGTGAACATTGGGATGAGAAGAAGACACAAGAATTGAAATACGATAGTGACAGAGACTGTTGTGCACAAATCTTCAATTCTCTTTAATTTTTTTCTCTAAAATCACATAACCTTTTTAATAAATTCTATGTGGATGGGATTATTTACCTTGAAACCCAAGACCACATTATTCTTGCGTTTCACAGAAACACATGATAATGACAGAGTCAATTTAGAGGCAGAAAACAGTAAATTAACAAGTCTGGAAATGTTTCTTTAGCATTTGCCTACCCATATAGATGGTTGCATAAGTGTTGTATTTTATTTTGGCAAAGAAAAGGGGACTAAGTCTTGCACTTGAAAAGAAGCAGCTACACACCAGCTACTAGGAGTCTTTATTTTCTAACATACATTTCTGAGTGGCTGCTGGGGCATAAAACAGGGCACTAAAGAGGTCTCTTTGGTAAGGCAAAGCTTGTGTGTGTGCAGATGGGCGCAAACTGTGTGATAGTCTTACCTGCAGAACAGACTGCCATAAGAAAGTCTCATTATAAATAGTCCAAATTTCAGGTTCTAAAGAAAGCCCGAAGCTCTCTTATCAAGAATTAATCCTAGGCTGAATTTACAGGCATGTGTAGTTCCGGTTACATTGGTCTTGAAATATTTTCATGTATCTCCTTCCCTAGCCAATGAGGAGGAGACCATGATGTTTAAGTGATCAGGCTTGGAGGAAAACATGTGTGTCCTGCGAAACAACCCCTCTGTCTTTCTTTTTTAAAAAGGCTTCTCTTCTCAAGGTCAAGACTTCTGGAAAACTCATTGAGACTCAGGAGATCAATAGCTATGTGGTTGTTTTGGCTTTTTCTTCCCTGGCAACTTCAGGTATTATTGGCTTTCTAGTGTTGTTACTTTAATGGGAGGCTGAAAAATGATAAGTATGCAGTAAAGTCTTCAGAGTGCTAAGTCCACAGATGAGTTTAAAATGAAAAGCAATTCTACAAAGTTACTGTTTCCTCTTGAAGTTTTTTGTTTGTTTGTTTTCTTTGATAATAGTGTGTTGAGACCTGCAGCATTTCTTTGGTGTACCTGTTCTCTTTGATATTAACAACAATTTTCAGTCTTGAAAAATATTTTTTAAAAGACACCTCAAAGAGATCTCTAATATATTACGGAATTTGGTCATCCTCATGGTGCCTCAGGATAGTTCAGTTTGCAGTTTATAGAATCACAAAATCACAGAATGCTAAGAGTTGGGTCATCTAGTCCCAACCCCCAGTGCCATGGGCAGGGATACCTCCCATTAGACCAGGTTGCTTAAGGCCTTGTCCAGTCTTGCTTTGAACACTGCCAGGGTTGGGACATCAACCTCCCTGGGCAGCCTGGGCTCCAGTACCTCACCAGACTCAAAGGAAATAATTTTTTCTTAATATCTAACCTAATTTCCTGTCTTTTAATTTGTACTCATTACACCTTGTCCTATCACTGCAGTTCCTGATGAACAGTCCCTCTCTGACTCCCCTGTAGGCTCCTTCAGATACTGGAAGGTTGTTATGAGGTCCCCACACACCCTTCTCTTCTCCAGGTTCAACAGCCACAACTTTCTCAGTCTATCTTTCTGGAGAAGGTGCTCCAGTCCCCTTAATCCTAATCCTTATACCTAATCTCCTTTTATTGGTTTAAAGGCTTCTTATAATGAAAATAAACAATATCAAAAACAGTGATGGAAGGAGGAGCAAAGAAGACAAGAGGTGTGAATTGTCTACGTAAGATCTTCTAAAACTATAGTTTTAATAATGCTTTTTTAGAAGATGATGGTTTGCTTAAGCTTACAACTCAAAATCCATCAGATTTTAAATAGTATATGTACAAATCATATCAGATACAAACCCCACAGACACTGCTCACAAATTTAAACAAGTATTCACTGGTACCAAAATGCACAAGAGAAAAAGCTTGTTATTCAAGTAAATTACTTGGAAAATCTAGAATAAAGAAAGTAGCTCCTCTACAACTGCCTAAAAATGACAAAAACAGGTGACTTCATGCTTAAGGGTAGACTCCTAAAATGAATTAATGCAATTCAAAAATTGTATTCTTAAGAATATTAACAAAAGTAATGATTGGGTGCAACAAAAAAAATCCAACTCCAGGCACTTGCCCTAATGAATCAGATTAAGTGTTAAGTATCACATATCCCAATTCACAAAGCCAAAGCTTACAGTTGCTGAAGTAGTAACGATCTTTAATGTCATCCATCCTTTGAATAGGTTGGAGGCAATGAATTTTCTTAAAAATAGAATTTCATTCCTTAAGCAAGACCATTTTCTTTTGGCTTTAACAGTTTAACTTTTTTTTTTTTTTTTTTTTTTTTCTCTTATGTATGTAATTAAAGGGAGGAAATTCACCAAGTAAAAGTTGTATGGTTTTGGCTTGTTTTGTTGTTTTGGGATTTTTTTAAAATATAAATTGCATAAGGATTATATTCCTCCTCTAAGAATGTACTTGACAGGTATGTTTCAAGAGCACATTCTTGTCCCTGAGGATGGTATTTATATAATCTAATTTCAGACAGCCAGCTCATATAATTTACATCATTCTCTTAGAATTCTCACTAAATAAGCCTCAGGAAGTAAGCAATTCACATACCCTAAATAAGAACATGCCTAGGTGCACAAGGGAGATGTTGAAATTACTCTCTTAAACGTTAGATTATTTTTAGTTTTTTGCTTTCACCCGTTTCCCTAGCTGTTAGAATCAGCTCTATTAGTTCCAGAGTTTCTTAATTTTGAAGAGTTAAGCATCATATGGACAGCATGGACATTCTTCCTCTCCACCTCTCCTTCCAGTATTAGAGATATCTTATGAAAATGGTTTAATACGTATTTCAAAGATATCTTAAACAATCATCAGAAATTGCCAAAATCAGGGAAGTCCGACATAAAAAGAATAATTACACAAACAAAATGTGAGACCTTCCTTTCAAATTACTCATTTCCTAGCAAAAACTTTTATTTTGAAGGAGACCCTACTCGAGCTAGATTCCAGCAGCTTAGGCAAAAATGCAGGAGTTTGGGAAGCAGCAGGAATTGGGTCAGGGAAGGAGGGGGAGCACCAGGCTCATGCCAGTGGAGCGCAAGAGGCCAGACGAACAGTACAGCTGGCCTTCACAACATCAAAAAACGTTGGTTGAGGGCAAGTCAGATCGAGGTCTATGTTTCTATATTAACCAGTTCTTCGCTTACACTGACAGCTGGAACATATCACCTCTGTGCTTCTTCTCTGAATGTGACACAGGAAATAATAATCTTGTTCAACAGAGCAATTGAATTTTGCAGATTTCCTCTAGTGTGCCGTAAAATGTCACAGTTCACTACAGTACTGTGCAATCTGAAAAAGTTTCTGCCTTTTATGTTATACAGAAACCTGTCAAAAAACGCCTGATTTTACCCTTTTCCATTCCAGAAAGCTTTTAAAACCCAAGTGGATAAAGTTTAGAGCAGTTTGATCTCATTTCATAACTGTTCTTTGAGCAGGAGCTTTGATTAGAGAATCTGTGAGCTTCCTCACAACAATGAATTATCCTCTGATCAGGTTAAAAAGAAATATACACCCCAGGACTACCGGATAAGGAAGCATAACTCTATAATAAACATCCAAATACTAGGATTTGAGTTTAAATTCAAATTACAAAACACCGCAATAATTATTAACTCAAACATTTTCCTTTAAGCCAAATTAACAGTTCTGCCTGATTCACAAAGTACCTGTGCCACAACTACAGTCTTTAAGCTTGTAGAAGTGAGTACTTTTAATACACACAGTGAAAAAGTCTACTGAAGAGATTTCTATATACAACTTTTAATGAAAACTCAAAGAAAGAGCATGACCTAGCAGCAAGACTTTTTGGTTTTTCTTTGTTGTACAGCATTGGATTTACATGCAGCATTATCAAATGGTAACCTATCTAGACAATAACATATCTAAGATATAAGCATCATTTGAATTAAGTCCATTTTCACTAAGGCAATGAGTCAAAAATCCCTAATAAAAACTTGAATACAAAAATAGGAGTTTTAACGAACAAGCAACAAACACACATTATATATTGTCTGCTCAAAACATTACGCAATAGAAATTCCAAGTTTACGTATTACAAAATAAAATGAGGTAACAGGTACAAGTCACGGTTGACAGGAAATTGAAGACTTTCAAAGTTTGTCCCAGAAGAATCCACTTATATTTTCGTTCTGAAAATGTGTTTTATAAGCTTCTTAAGGTGTCAAAAATGGAATAAAGCTTGTTATAAGCAACTGCATGCCCTTCAAGGGTGGAAGAGGAAGTTCAACAGTTATCAAAAAGCAGCACTTGCGAAGTTCACTAGATACACTATTCAGCCTTAGAATATAATTCAAATATTAAAACTGAATAGTTTTAATAAAAGTTTTAATCCTCATGGTGCATAGTAGACAATTCCTGGTCATGTGGAAGCTTTAAAAGTCAGTCACATCTGTAGTAGTCAAAATCTTTTAGCAACTTTTTTTCTGTCCAAACCCCACTTTATAATCAACAGTTTCCAGTGGCAGAAAAAGACAAAGAAAATCACAACTTGAAGAATGTGGAAAATATTTTTAAACAGGAAATAAATCTGAGGAAACTAAATTTTACTTAGGAACAGAAATATGTACATAGAACAAAAATATGTATGTTTTTTAGTCTTAATTTAAATGTTAGATTTGATTACCTAGATTCTGCTGGAAAAAAAAGTCTTCTTGGACTACCTGTTGTTCAGAAAAGGATTGATCTGTGTTGCAGACAAGACTTTTAAAAATTCTAGTGCCATTCCTTAGGCTACATTTTACTTCATTTGTTCTGGCAAAATTTACCCATGACAGCAGTGCTCAGTCTATAGCATGTTATAGGGTGTGGGAGTTCACAGTAATATTATTTCATGGTTCAACATGAATCGTCATACATACCTTAAAAAAGGCAAGATATTTAATTACAAGAGTTTTTCTTTGGTGTAAGACTTGAAACAGTTTAGTACACTTATCTCTCAAGCAGTTGGTCTGAGTTACACTGCTTGTGAAGAGCATTAGGACTTTCCAGATGAGAATTAAATTGAAGCAACTAGACTTCAGCACTGCAATGCTCAAGGAATGAATTAATGGAATTGTAGACATATTCTGGAGAATTAATTTCAATACTTACAACTATTTACTGAAATAAGTCATTTGAGTTTTAGTAAAACTCTGGTGACTGGAGTAATGCTGATTTTTGGGGTCAGAAAACAACTATAAATACGAAAGTAGTTTACACTTATGCTGCTGAAATAGAAGACCTCAGCTACTTAAGCTAAGACCTAAAGGGTAGAAGAAAATGTATCTGGCCAGCAAAGACATGTCGTAACAAAATCCAACTGAACACTTTGGAGGTGTGCATATTAAAAATGACAAGCAGTAGGATATAAACTAAAGCACGACCTTCACACCTGTAATTTCTGATCTTTTCCACTCCGGTCAGTTTTCCAGTTCATACAAGGACATGAAACCCCCTACCTGAATCACTGATTTGACAGTAGCCCCATGCAAACCTTGACTCCTCCTCTGCCACACAGAGCTGCTCACCTCATCCTGCACACCAAACTGCAACACTTGCCCCAGGGCTATGGGCTCCTTCTGTGCTGCCCCACACACCTGCTCCCATGTGCTCCAACACTCACTGAGGACCACACATTTTCATTCTTCACACAATAAATATCTAGTGTTAATGCCAGAGTGGAATGGAGCTTTCCCCTTTATTGAATAAACTAACTTGCTATGGTAGTGTTATTTCAGTGCAGTGTGAACCAGCATGGGTGACTCTCATGTGCCCTACAGCTGAACTCACTGCAGGCAAATCCACAATGCCTTTTCTTCTGAAAAGCACCTAGAAATTGATCAGCAGTTTCAGGACTAAAGGCAAATAATTGAAAAGAAATTCCACAAACAAGACAACACTCAAATGCCCTTGCAGCATTACCCTCCTCACCCAGAAGTGCTGACTAAATTTTACCTTTGCTGAAATGTAGGATGCAGAAGAAAAAAGCTCAGGATAAGCAGAAGTTACCAGGGTGAACAAGGAAAGGGGTCAGTTCAGCAACTCTTCTCCATCACACATGGAGTGTCACTTACACACCACCTCACCAGAAAGGCAGGGAACAAGTGGAAGCACAGTTCTTTTCTGTACTCCTGCCACAAGTGGAGTCCAGGAGTCTCCAGTATTTGGGATGTGAGGTTTTAATTTTTTTTCCTTGTAAATCAGGGCAAGCAAACTGCCTGCAGAGAGTGTCCTTTTAGACAGCACAAGCAGCTAGGTGTGTTTACCTAGTTGCCAATTCATTATTATGAAAACCCTCTACAACAACATGCCCATTTAACCAGGATTAACACAGTCCTGGAGTCTTTACTTTCCATCTTTGTGCATGTGTTTCATGCATTTTTATTTATTTATAATAAATAAATATTTATTTATAATAAAATCCTTGCCTATTCCAAAATTTACTTTATTTCAAAGAGGTTTATAAACTTGGGCTTTCTTCAGTAATAGTTCACTTACAAATCTGAAGCTACCATTAACAAGACACTGGTCTTTTGAGAATGAACAAGAAGTAAACTTCAAAATGCAGAGTTATGCTTGGAAGATTAATTCTAGCTACTCATATCTAACAGGACAAAAACCTAAAACTAGGCACTCACACTGCATATGTTAAGTAGATAGAAAAATGCAATGCATGTAAAAGTTTTATAAACTCTATTCTACATCATTAAAAATGACAACAGAGTTCTAAAAATGTCTTCAGTAATGCTCAATGGAGACCAAACTTAGTTACTACATTGGCAAATCAGAAAACATATTTACATATGCAGAACCAGAGGGGACATCTTCAAACTATCATTCTTTTAAAAGGACAAACCACACTATTCATGTGTGGACTTTATCACAACTCCTTTTCACAAAAATATTGATAGAAAGTTTTGATACTCAGTTTAAACAAACTTGTTACAGAACAGGGATAGATCTGCAACATTTGCAATACTCATTCACCATGCACATAGCATTCTCACAATGCACCATTTTTCTGAAACATATAATACATGCACTGGTGACAGTATAAAAATAAACAGAATCACTCTGTTAAAAAAAAATAGTGTAAGAGTGTTTTCCCCATTTGAAAATGCATATTTTTTTCCAGATGCTTAACAGTATTATTCTCTCACAAAAACTTAGATGTTCTGCACAATTTTTGCTTCACTTGTGCTCACTTTGAATTGCATTACATGCCTTAAGTGTTAATATTCCCCAAGCTTTGATCAAGAGCACTTAAACTCTATTTAGGCTGAATTACACAATACTTAAAAATAAATCTAGCGCTTCTAGCTGTGTTCTAACTTTATTAAATGTTTCACTTACTCCCCATGGTCGCAATAAATTGTGTGTTTTATTGAGAGTGACTACTTTACAATTACTTCTAATAGGCAAGATATATCCATTGTAGCTTGTCACTTGATTAATTAAATAAAAAGTCCTACCTTTCTCAAAGAACAGAGCACAGCATTCCTAGTGCAAAAAACTAGAATTCAGTTTGAAGCAGAGCTACACTTCTCTCACATTTTCAAAAAAAGCTGAAAAATTTTACAATTGTCAGAGAACTCTTCAATTAATGCCTGCTTTAAACTTCATAATCCAAAAATGCTGTAAGAGTCCCTTTTCTTCCAAGAACTTGTCAATGAAAGGTTGACATCCAGTCCCATCAGCCATTTAAAGAATGTGTACAAAAATAATTTAATTGGAATATTCTATGAAGCAGGTAATTTTACTAAGAGTTCAGACATTGAAATATTGATTCCTGTTAAAGGGACATCTACACTAACCAGTGTTCAAGGGCTCATTAAACCATAATATTCCCCCAAATCTTATTTCAAGATATTTTCTCATAGTTTGGGGTTTTTTTAATTAGAAAAAATATTACAAATCCAAAAGTGAGTCCATTTTTTGGGGTGAGAGGTGGGTTTGCTTTGTTTCCCCAAACAACATGGGAGCAGGTCCCTTTAACAAGGAAGGAGACAGGTATCAGTTAATCAGGATGTGGGAATGGAATCTGTACCTATGGGTAAATGGCAATGCGTTCTGTGTTGGTTCAGCCCTTGGTTCTGAGTTCTGCGTCACTTCTGGCATCGCCCGCTCGTCATCCGTCCCGTTGATGCTTTCCGGAGTCAAAGGAGACTGGATATCCCCTCCAGCTGATTCCTTCAGTGAAACAAACAGCAGGTTATGAAGGAATACGCAAGACAGAGAGCAAGACAGACTTAATTAGCATAGCTGGTTTAGTAACTAAAATGCCCTGGCGTGAGCAAACAGTGCTTTGAAGATTGCAGGGGCTCGAGATTAGGTCTGCGTACTGGATAAGAAAATGGGATTTAGTCTGTTTACAGGAAACAGGAGATGAGATCAAACTTCTCCAAACAAGCGTGTTTGTAAAAGGTATGAGTTTGACTATAACATGTATAATCCAATCATTTTAATAAAAATTATTAACCAACTTGAAGTGGTATATAAGCTTCTGGAAAATCTGAGTAGAACTGATCACCGAATCAGTCTTCCCGTCTCTCCATCAATCGTCAATAACGTTAAAATTACAAACTGACCTGCCCAGAAAGGTTATGTACGTAAAAGCACTAACGTTCACTCTCAAACAATGCATGAATTTTAGTTAGTATTAATATAATGTTCACATTTCCAGCATCCCTCATGGTCACATATGTGTATTTAATATAGAAGTATATTACCAAAAGATTCACATTATCTGGTACAAAACACAAGTGGCCTATGAATTCTTTCCAAGATCCTACCTTCCACTTATTACAGACCTCTCTCTTACCCGGAATTACATTCCACCCTCATTCTGATACACCATGGGTGACTCTTGACACTCGGAATTCTAGTTTCATACTTTACATCTTAATGCAGTGAAACAAACAATTCTGGCATTTGTTTCAAAATCTAGCTTTTGTGCTGTGTATTAACCAAAGTGAACAGTGGGACGGCAGTTTGTGGTGTGTTCCCAGTTTTACCTATGAGCCATCTCTAAAGAACACTTGTTCAGCAAAGTACAGGAAAAAAAATTCATAGGCATGTTAGTCCGGCCTAGCTCTTGCTGGCTGTGGTATTATCTGGGAAGGAGAATATTCCAGTTACACCCAGATGTACATGTAGCTATGGCTGAAGAACTTAATGGTTGCCTCCCAGCAGAAGGCACTGCTATGGTTTTCATAACCCTTCGTCACACCAGTATTTATGTTTCTGTGTACATTTAAGTATGAAAAAGAACAGAGCTGGCAATATAAAGAGGCAAATAAATTATTCTATATGAATGGCACGGTTTTGTCTTCTACTACTACTAATATTATTGTTATTATTATCACCATCCAATATGACAGGCAGTTTCCATTGACAATAAATGAAAGACTTCCTGGATCTAAAGGTTTGTCTTCCCTTTTTTCTTTTTCTCAAACTACATTATGTATTCTAAAAATTACATACTGTAGTCTAAAAAATATGCATAGCTTGCGTCTTTAAGATAAAATTCTTGCAACACTACTACTAGATACGTGAAATCAGAGTCTACTTATTAAAATGTTTTAAATGTGAATGCACAAAATTATTTCAATAGAAAGAAAAAAAAGTACAAGTTCCATCTAGGCGTATTTTTCAGTAAAGTAGTTCTATAGACTTCTAATATGAATGAAATTCAAGTAACAAAAATTAAGGCAGAACAACATCCCAGTTTATGTAATAGCTAAAGGATCATGGCCTGCAAATTCATGAACACAAGAAACATCAGCTTCTAGTGTGTTTCTCTTCCACAAAAAGTACAGGTTAATCAGTGCTTTCACACATCCACAACTACCCCTGCCCAATAAGCAATTTATTTGCAGTCAATGCTAATGGAGCTGACTATGAACAAACCACCAAATAGAATAGAAAAAAACACTGACACTGAAAAGATTTTTCAAAAATGTTTACAAATAATATGTTCCCATTTTATATTAACTAGAGGAGTAAGAGCATTTTAGAAACATTTTGAGAGATGTGCACCTGTAATGAAGGTTTAATTACACATCATTGAAATTTCACATACCCACTCCAGATTTTACAAAATTGGGGATGACATTGTGGTATTTAGTATTTAAAGTAAACATAATAGTGGGGTATTCATCAAAAGATGTCTTAAATGTCAACATCTTAAAAAAAAAAACCCACATGGCACTAGAAAAGAGTCCTTAAAGTAAAACAAGTAGACATTACAGCACAGATCAAGCCACCTTTTAACAATAAGGAACAGAAAAAAAAGAAGTCAGTGGTTTTAAAATCATGAACAAACAAAAACAAGTCCAGCATGTTTAGTTATTGAGTATTATACTGTTGTCTCAGTAAGGATTCCATACTCCTCCCTGGCACACCTGTTCATAGTGCTTCTCTGACTGGCTGGCAATGGCATAAGTCTGCCAGCTGCCGCCACCCTAACATGTGTTGCAATAGTTGTTGCAGAAATTTGCATAACATCCCAGAAGTTTTTCAAAAGCTCCAAGCAATTTTTGTAGTTCCACAGAGAAAAAAGACAAAAAATTATAGACCAGGATCATTTTGCCAAAACCAACCATTTCCTGCACTAAGAATTATGTGATTGTAAAACTTTTCAGGCAATAGCTATTCCTAATAGTTTGCATGGGAAGGGCTCAGAATCACAGACAAGACTGTTTTGATTTAATTACCCCAGCCCACAATTTCAGAAATCAAAAAAGATCTTAATCTGAAATTACCAGAGTAAAAAAAAAAAAAAACCTATCAGAGTACAGTTATCCTTAGAAAAAAGAACTGAGGTTTAGATGCCAACTGAGTGGGGTGAAACCTTTCAAGACTAATGGGGTACAACTGCAAACTGTACAAACTGCTCTGTTTGGTTCTGTACTTAAACCTAATTAAGGTTACTTTTAATTTTAAAAAAAGGGGTGTGGGTAGGTGGACACAATTATCAGGCTACTGCTTCATGCAGCTCAGTGAACTCCAGATCTACGTGTATTTGCATGGGGAAGCTTTTAACTCAGAACAGACCCTGGGGAGTTTGCCACTGCAAGACCCATGAGTTCATTACAAGAGCAAAATGATTCCCTGTATTACAAGATGGATTTGGGAAATTGGAGGTGGCAGAGCAGGGGAGACAGTATTTCAGTTTTACATAAACATGGTAAAAGGATTGCAAATTTTTGTTACCTAAGGCTCAGTTAAATGGGCAGTAGATGTATAGCCATGTGCATAGGTGGTCTTAGAAGTCCCAAAATAGACAACTTCTTTCTAGACCAAAGCCTCCAGACATACCAGATATAGATAAATTGTGTACTATTATATGAACCTGTCTTCACACACATGGCTCAAAAATGCAGGTTCTCTGACACAGAAACAACGTGTTACACTTCATCTCAAGAAAGCCCAGTGCACTCAATGGGACTTATATATAACAAAGCAACATTTCTCTTTCAATTTGGTAGTCCAGGCCACTGTCTTTCTCTGAATAAGTGAAGTTCTCTTCAAAGCTAAGGTAAATTGTGATTTTATCTATTATCTGATATTCTGGGAAATTAAAATAAAGCCTGCTGGTAGACAGGTGGAGAACAGGGTGTATTAAAGAAATAGAGAGAATAAAGAATTTAAAATTAGCAGCATCATTGCTTAAGGGAAAAGGAACTCCTGCTATTAAGTAACTGGAAGTTAGGCTATGGATGGTTTTCTTTCTACCATGTGTTTCACACACATTTAAAAAAAAATCCAAAGAACATATTCCATCAATGAAACAAAATATCCAAAAACCCCACGGAACTTTTACTTCCTGGCCAGTGAGGCACTTTATAGGAGCAACACTTTACTAAAGCACGTAACACCTGACAGAATCAACCTAACTTCAGTGGGCTTTAGACAAAATTGCTCTGAAGTTTTAACATGGCTAGAGTCTGCTAAATATTTGAATTACAAATACATATCAAATTTCTGAGGTATTTTTGTTATTTTGGTTATATCTTGATTTCTGTCTCTCTCTGCAGTTTCCCAAGTTTTTGCATGGCCTTCAGAATTGAAACTCACATGTAGTAGAGGTATTTTCAGGCTTGCATCAAACAATAGTGAACAGCAAATGTCTTGTGCAGTGTTCTATTGGTTGTAGAGATATCTCATAAACATTCAATCTGCATACTGAGGCAGAGAAGTGTACCCTTTTAGAATTCTGTAGCAGAGAGGGTGGGAAATGTACCATATCCAATACTTGAAATAATTAGTAAATAATACGGACATTTTATTAAAGCTGTACCAAGAGAAATAAAATGTTCTCTTTAAGAGTTAAGCTTGATGTGTATATTTTCCAGTTTTGATATGCAGTATTTTCCTACTTATTACTAGTTTAACACAGAAAGGTATCTGCATGTCCAAGACTGCAGAGGGGCTGATCCTTTCAGATAACTGAGTTACCATTACAGAGTTCATATAACTCCCAATGTCCTTCCTGTCAATGTTGTCAAAGCTCCATTAAAAATGCCAGATTCCTGCAACGTGTTTACTGACCACTAAAAATATCTCCTTCCTCTTTCACTCTCGTCCTCTGTAATGGATCACTACGCAAAAGGGAAAGAAAGCTATAAAATGATTCAGAAAGGCAACAATTGAATTGTTTGCCTTGCAGCCACCTTTTAACAGATGACAAAAATGAGAGCAGGTGCTCTTCCAAAGCCTCTACCGTCCCAACTTCACTCCCTAGTACCAAGCACCCATACTCCTCCCAGTCATAAATCTGGGAGGAGTACCACAGAAGCGCTGGAGTTTGCCATGATGCCATCACCTCTTATCTGTTCTAAACTCTGAAGTTCTTGATTTGATTCCCTTCTCTCTAGGGAACTAGTATGTGAAGACTACTATGCTCTTGTGTCAGCACTTGCACTAACTGTATTACTCAGAATAATACACTAGCTTATCAACACAGTGAAAATCCAAGAGAAGAAAAGTAAGACCTGAATAGGAAATTATTCTTAAGTGTGGGATAATGAAATTGCAGCCCTCAACAGGCATTATAGAATCACTCAGGGTAACATTTCTGTAACTGCCTACAGTATAAAATGTTAGGTTTCAACTGTAAAAAGAACACTGTACAGAAAAATGAGCCACATCAATACCTCACACAGTTTAAGAGAAAGATTTAACCTTGATGAACTGCAAGACAAAAGCATCTTGTCTCTGAGTGAATAGCTCAAATTTACGTCAAACCACGTAATAAGCCACTCCATGTAACTGTGTCAGATTTAACTTCTGAGTCCAAAATATTAATCAATGTGTCAAAAGAGAAGCATAATAATTTTTTTGACTATAACATCAAGTAACTAGAAGCTGGGATGAAGCACTTCACTGTTTCTAAAGTCAAGTGTATATTATTGACAAGTGTATAATATTGAAATATATACTTCCATTGTCTCTGTGGAATTTATCAGAAATTTAGAGATAGTAAACTCATAAAACTCCCTGCCTTACTTTTGTTTCTATTTCAGTGGAGCAAGCAGTTTCCTTCCCATTAACAGCAAAAGCCAGCCTAGTGCTTGGGCAAAATGCCTACTGGGAAAACAACATGAGACTTGTTCACTGTGTACGTTCTGATTTCCACTGACTTCTCTTGGTAGGACACAAGATGTTGCTTTCCGGTAGCAATAAAACTATTTTTGCAGCATGCTGCAAACTGCCTGCCATCCTTACTCCATCGAAGAGCAGGAGCCAATTTCAGGAAAAAGCATTGAAGATACACTGATTCAATGAAAAGACTCCCCAGAAAAAAGGTTCAGTCTCCTCAACTCAAGAATCCCTGCTGTAGTTTTAAATGTTGCATTCTCCAAGAGAAGGAATTGCCTTTGTCTTCACTACTGCTTAAAACAAAGCAAATAGCTAACTGAGTCAAAAATGTTGGGAGGGGGAATACAAGAGATGGGGCATAAAAGTCTCAAGGAATTTCTCTTTTCAGAGCAAATTCAAAGTATTCCTAATCAATTTTAGCCATAACTAATGTAAATATGAATATAGTAACTGACCCTCCAATTATGCCAAAATTAACTCAGTTCATGTTTTGAGATACCTTTTATAAACATCATGGCTAACTGTAATAAAACTCCAGAACCAGCCTGGAATCTCTCTGGAATCTATCGTCTTCCTTCAATGCATCTTACAAGACAAAATTACACAGTAGGAAAGAAGTAAAAATAGTTTGCTGTTTCAACCTTTATTTTTGGTGCAATGACTGTTCTATAAAAGTTACTCACAGTGCACCACCAGAAGTTTTGTGAATACAATAGGAAATAGTACAAAAATCATTCAGTATCATTCATTTACATAACTATGTTTATTCATTTTCTTGGGAAAGCTGAAATATAGGAAAAGAAATAAAAAAGCACCCAATTTTATTTTAAAGCAAGTCCCTTTGACTTGTTTGAAGTATGTGTTAAAAGTATTTTTAAAACTTCTTGACACTCTTGCTGACCAATGAGAGGTTTCACAGTAACTGAGAAATTGCCTCTTAATTTTTAACATATATTTACATTTATGCTAAGGAGCAATAGAGTAAGTAGCACAGACAAGAAGTATGATGCTTGAATCAGGCAATAAGACTCACTTGAGAGGGTGTACTTGTTAGCTCCATCTTTTCATGGGATTTTTCCTTTGCTATTCGTGCAGCTTCTTTGAACTCCTGAAATTTTTCAGCAAACTGAAGGTACATATGTTTAAAGAATAAAAAAAAAAAGAAAAGAGATTAAGAGTAGGCGTGAAATAATACATTACATGCAGAACAGAATGCTGTACTTTGCATTACACATAGTCAAATTCTGTCAGTAATTTTTAAAATTTTTCTTTTTATTAGATACTCATTTAAATGAGTTACACAGTGACATATCTTTCAGGCATAATACACACTCTTTATATGTCAGGAAAGTGACAATGCAATGAAGCATGATCTGTTGCTGGTAGTTTTAAGAAACTCACCTCAGAGATGGCTAATAATAGGGACAAACTATTACAGCCTTGCATAGCTGTTTTCAGATTCAGGTTTTACCCTCCTCAAACAACAAACAATCTGTTCGTGAAGCCTAATGCAGTCGCCATGAGCCTGGAAAACTTTCAATATCCTTTGTTCTTTCATGACTGAAACAATATTTATTTTTCCCCAAATTTTAACTACATTTATTATTTCAATATAATTAGAAAAACAACAGTGGAAATACTGTGTTCATCTCCGGGATGCTCATTGACATCAACCATCTTAAAGAACAAATTCATTGAACTAGAACTGCCTATACTGGACGCGAAATCATGAAATGGCACATGGAACTGCCATACGAGGCTTTATTTCTACTTTACATGTACCTCTTCCAGAAAATAGCTAAAGTAGCAATTAAGAAATATATGTCCCCTTGAACCTGAAAGATTAAATCAATATGTTAAGAACAGGGCCTGGTTTCTCTGGCTAGAAAAAAATTCGCTTCACAGTTATCATCTTTGCACTACACTAATTGCTAGTGTAGCCACACGTTTGGTTTTTGTGTCCTACTGCTTTTATACAGAACATTATCTTAGTATGATCAGCTTAAAAGTTAAATGATTGTGCAAAAAATATCAGAAGCTTCTCTAGCACCTTCTAAATCTATTTGGCAGCAGCATATGAGGAAACTGTTTTGCACTTAATGTATATAGAAGGTACAAAGGTTACCTTTTGTGTGGCACAACCTCACCAATTATTTTCAATCAGAACTTCACACAAGACCTAAAAAACCTTATTGTCTTTAAACCTTTTTCTGGTAGGTTACTAGTATCTGAGGATATGTAATTTCTCTCCACTTGTACCCTGTATTTCATTTGTTACACTATTTCAAAGCTTATTTTTCCTGAAAGTTTAATCCAGCATCAAAAAAAAAAAAATCTTAGAAGAGATGATGAAATTGGCAATAGAACACCAGAACCAGATAAGACTTTTTTTTAAGACTTGTGCCTAAAGCTCAAAATCTCATGGGTAACCTATTATTTAAATCAGCCTTAAGACCAGAGAATTATTAAATGGCAAATATGATGCTAAGATTTAGAAAAAAAATGGTTAAAGACAAAGGCAGTAAATATGACAGCCACAGAAGTGTTTTAAAAATATATCATAGATCAATCAACAGCATTCTATAAAAGAGCCAAAAAACCCCAATTAGGTTGAGATTTTCACAAATTTTCTACAATTCCTTGACACAATCAGGTGATGGAATAGCTATCTCTTGATAAAATTCCTGAGTAAAAAAGATGAGGTCTCATGGTATCAAAGGAGAAGCTTTCTGGAAGATCACATTTTTGAGGAAAAGATGAACAATTGTGCATGGATACCACACAAGGCAGCTGCCAGTATCCATGGTGGCACTTTTCATTTAGCATATTCTTTATGTTTTATGGAATAAATCATTTCAGTTAACTCAAGAGGGTAAGACAGCAAACCCTAAAAGGAATATTTTTTTCTCATGCATCAGAATACTATCAAAATATAGACATATTCTCAATTCTTCCTGAAGTGAGAGGACACACTGTTTCTCCTACTGCAGCAGCACGAGGAACTCTGCTCAACTGTGGTCCTGTGAGTATCCTCCAACACATGTACCTTTCAAGTATTGCCACCATCTGATGGAGCAGTCTTGAGATGAATTTGTGGTCTAACATTGAGAAAAGACCTAGTGAACAGAAGTAAATACTTAAATAATTTTCCTTTACACTGTTTGCATGTGAAGTTGATTAATGCCATCACTTTTCCATCTTTTCCATCAGACAGTCACCCTCCACCAATTCCTATTCCAATAATTGTATAGAAAAGGGGTTGCCATGTTGCACTCTACCCTAGCAATTAGTTCAGAAAGCCAGGGGCATGTGAACAAGAACAAATAGTACAAAATCAAACATGTACTATAAGATATGCAGACAATAATGTGAGAATAAACAGTTTACTTTATCTGCTATGATTATTTGCATCATTAAACTGTGGAAATTGGTCACAGACTAGACCAACTGTTTTTTGTGGTTGGAGAGTGCCTTTTGCTCTCTGGAACTCAAAACACTTACAATCCTAAAGTGCTAGCTGTATCAGAGTGCGCTGGTAAACCTGACAGTGATGCACAGAATGAGTGTAAGTAATCTGAGGGAGAGACAAAACAAGAAAGAGAATATAGAGATGATTTCTCTGAAGTTTCATGGCAGATCTAATTCAGCTCTTCTGATTCCCAACCAAACATACCTACCAGCTCCAGTGGCTGAACAGCTTCTAATTTAAAGAAAAGTTTTCTTTCCCCATCAATATGTTTATAATTTTTTAAATAACACAAGAAGCTTAATCTTTAGGAATTTTAGTAGCAACAACTGGCAATTGCAACTCACATGAATATCAGCTTAATAATTAAGATATAATTCAACAGAAACCTTATGCGGAAAAGAACCCATAGATTCACCTCAATCTTCAGAAAAGGTCTGTGACTGTATTTTTCTTAATAAATTTGCTTATTCTCCATAAAACAGCAATCTGAGTGACTGCTCAGCAAAAAAAAAAAAAAGAAATTAAAAAAAAATGTCTGCTGTAGCCTTTCAGATTAATTTTTCAACAGAAATATGGAGTTTTAAGTCAAAGGCATATTTAAAAGTCCTAGACATCTGCTTCAGGGCAATGGAAAGAATGGGATCGAAAGAACTGTAATTAAAGAGGTGACAGAGGGAGAGCAAGCAAAGAGTTGAGGACAAAGCAGATTAAGAAAAACCCAACATATTTTCACTGGCAAGGATAACCTAGAGCTTGAAGTCAGGCAAACAGAGGTCAGGCACGACTACAGCAGGATGCTTTGCCTTCAAAGAACCATCTGTGAAAAAGAAAAACAAACTAGTCTGTAAGACTAGTAAACTAGATTAGGCATTTGTGCTAAAGCCATTGAAATATTAAGAAAAGTTATTACCATGCTGGTAAGCAAGTCCTTCTAGGACAAACACAGCAAATTAACCAACGAGGTTTCCAAGTTCACTGAAGCAATGATAGGTGCACAAATGCATATGCAATACCAGAATTTCTTGTGTTTGTGTTTCTTTGTGGAAAGGAAAACAGAGTGATTGTGAAAGGAAGAAATCTTACCAGTTTGATGCTTGCCCAAATAAAGTGGCTGTACTGGGTCTCCTTTTAATGGTTTTCTTGCAGGCTGTGCCTATCCCTGGATAGTAACAAGCCCTTTCTCGAAAGGGCTGCTATGATTACTCTTACTTCAAACAGCTATCCACCATTATTCCTTCTTGAAACACGTATTTCTCTTATTGCACTTGGATGTCCAAATCTTTTCTTTATTTCAAATATGAAAATTTTCTGCTTAATATAAACACAAGTTCTTAAACTGAACTGAAATTCCAAAAATCACACTTGCACAGGTTCCTGGACTCATCTACCAGGGCTGTAGCAACAACAAGTAATGTAGAAAGGATGCCCAGAGGATCTATGCCATCAGTTTGAGAAACAGGGATTACTGCTTTTCTTGGAATGAGATCTATTTCCTTCCTGCAGATGTAGACTAGAAAAGCAACTCATCTATGGCACATACTGCTTTAGCAAACATTTCAACTTTTGCATTCCAGTAGAAAATGTACTTTTCTTTTACACTGTATTTCCTGCTAGTTTTACTTTAAGGCTGCAAACTTTGAAATAACAGTAATTTGATTTATTACATAGTAGAAAAGTGAAAGTGAATGTAGCCTAAAAGTCAAAAATGTATCTGAAGACTACCAGCATTTTTTTCCAGGAGAACTAAATACACAAGAAACTTTGCAGATGTTACACTTACTCTTGTGCTTTTACATCATAAGGATTGATATAGAACATTTTTTGGTTTTTTTTTTTATATACAGCACTACAACAGTAGTGAGTACTGAGTCAAAATACAGTGAGAGCAGAAATAAAATACACTTAAGTAGCTTCACTAGCTGAAGTGTCGCCACTGGTCATACTTACTTTTGAGAGGTGATGTTCAGATGAAAATCCCAAGCCATAGACTGTATTCGCCCTGCTGTCTGCCCACTGGCCAAACTTCTGGGATGTTTTAGTAAATGTCATGTTGGGGGTGATGGTGCTGTTTATTATTGCCTGAAAAAGGTAATAATTGTAAAAAAATGTGCATCATGGGTTTTATTTTTTTTTAAGGCAACTCATAATTGAAAATGCCAGTACTGTAGGCAACTATCTACACTGAATGAGACACCCACTGGGAACTAGGGAACAGTTTTCTAATTCAATCCCAGCTAAAATTGCAAAAGCATATTTTTGCATACATTGTGTAAAAGGAGGAAAGGCTGGGGAGTGGAGTAGGTATCAATTCGCAATTGCAAGAAGTCCTTTAAAGTTTCTACATGTAAGGACTATTAAAGTCCTTTTTTTGTCACACACTTGTATTTCTTTGTCCCCTAAGGCAGTACCTATCAAGTTGCCTGTCAACTCCACTGCTGCCCTCCCCTGACCCCTGTTGCATATGAGATTCTCACTGAAAAACACTCAATAAAACAAAGGAGCACATTTCCTTTTTAAATTTCTGTTCTACAAGAGTCTGTTTTCTTTACACACAAGCAAGCTAACAATGGCAGGGTCATACACTAACTACAGAAGTGAAGCTACTCCAGTTATAATTTTCCTTCTCTAGTTTTTGTTCTTGCATTTATAGGATGCAAGAATATTATCCTCCAGCATTTAATTTCTGATAATACAAACACAAAATGCAATTACTAGGTGAGATGCTGGTTCTACTAAAAGCAACTGAAGTTCCACTGTGGATTTCACCAGTATTTCCATCACATTAAAGAGCAATATGTGAAATGCAAGCTGTACAGATGTGAAGAACGTAACACTATTTTCTTAGGATGGTGACTGGGAAACTTTAACATCACAGAGACCAAGTACTGCTCTCCTGAGGCCAAGATCCTCTAGAAGTCAAAATCAGTCTATACTACTTGAGTGATATGGACTTCTGGATTAACATTAAAAGAAATAGTTATTTAAAGAAGTTTACTTTGCGCCCTTTGCTTTTGCTGAGAGATTTGGGTACCATTGGAGCACAGCTACCACCAAATCAAAATTTTCTATGAATTCTACAGGGCAAGGCTGAAAAAATTAAAGTTGAGGGGCCAGCCAAGCTCACAAACACACCCATATTCATACAGTGATTCTCAGATGAAGTGGTGGAGACAAATATTGCAAGAAGTCCAAAAGAATACATTGTATTGCAACAAGAAAAATACAAGCAAAGATACTGCAGCACAGATAAACTTAACAAAGCTCTTTCTTGGTGACTTTGGCAGCTTCACTATACTCATATTAATGAAGATTAGCAAATCTGAACATAGCCAATGAAAATAATGGCTTTATGATAATCTTTGCCTCTAAATTCAAATTTTGCCTACCACTGTGAACACCTCCTTGAAAATTCTGGAATAGGTACCTTAAAGCTTACATTTGAGCCAAGAAGCCTCATCAGATCAAAGACAGGATTTTCTGTGTGACCAGAAAATGGAGAACTATCTTCAACACTGCCTGAAAGACATCCCTCAGATTTTCATATAGAAGCTGCTCAGTGAAGTTACTGGTACATGAAACTTTACTTTCCTTTGTTTAGGCAAAAGGTTTGGAGCTCAAATAAAGACACCAGACTTCTACCTGCACAATCACCTCCAACTGACCACCTAGAAAACAGCTGTCTACAGCACACAGGACAAAAGAGAGAATGTGAAACAGGATTTCCCAGAAAAGAAGGGCTCTGGAACTCTTTTTTACTTGTATGTTTCTTGTCTTCTTTTGCACTCTTCGTGGTTGGAAGCCCACTTTTGAAACAACCAGGTGAAGCCCAGAACAGAGTTGTGCAAGCTCATTTAATGCTCAGTCTCACTTCCTGTGGAAGCTGTCAACAGTAATATGCCTGGAATTAAATATCCTGGGGACTGTGTAAAAGAGATTCTTCCTCCCAACTCGAGTTCTAGCTATGTTGTCCAGTCTGCTTAAGCCCAGGCACATTCTTTGCTTGATTAACTGAAACTTGTATCTCATATTTGAGAGTGTGTTATGTCATGGACATAACTTCCTCAATTCAGAGGAAGACTCCAACACCAGAGAGCTAAGACCTGCAAGCAAAACACAAGTTTAAAGCCTTCCAGCTGCCATTTCCTGCAGTGACAGCAGCACAGCTGGTTGCAGCTTAACCCAGTCAAAAACCTGGGAGAAATGCTTCTGCTGACACATGACAGGCTGCAGCATGGAGAACCTTAACAGGGTGCCTGGTCCAGAATGGGATAGCTTTTTGGACAGCACTCTGCATTTAGGCTAAGTAACGATGACTGTCAAACTGCTTTCTTGCAAGAGAGAAAGGTAGGAAGAAAACTTTCTAGAAATAATTGTGTTGAGAGAGTTTGCTGTGATTCTTCCCTTTATTTTCCAAGAGAGAAAAATAAAGAAGCTTCACTTCAGTAGGCAGCATTAGTCCAAAGAGGGGGTAAACTATATTCAGAACCCAGTGATTTAAAAAAAAAAAAATAGCTCTTTCACTGAATTTACCAGTTTCACAAGGAAATCAAGGTGTTCCATCTTCCCTAAATTAGCCTTGATATTCTAGGTCTCTCACTATGCTTTTAAAAGTGCAATGCTAGAGCATTCTACAAATACAGTCCAGTGTCTGTATCTCTGGAAAGAACTAGTTACCAAATCTTTGTATATTTAGCTTAAAAAAAATTATTTTTTAAATCAGAATTTATAATTAAGCCTGTCTTGTCCATTTAAATGGGTACTGCTTTAACTGCTCTCCTCTAATCCAGATTTCACTGCAAACTTACCAGTATAACAAGTGTCAGATATTGCATCAACTTTTAAGATTGTTGTTTCCATAAATGAACAAGAAGCTCTTAAAAACAGAACAGAGTCAATCTGACAGGAAGACATTTAGCTTTTGAAGAAAACTGATTTAGTTATCTTCAGGCTTTTTTGGAATTATAAAACAGCTTTCATGTTTCCCTTTCATATTACTTTAGTGATGAGAAAATAGGGCATGTGTCTGAGCTGTGCATTTTACTGACTGCAAACCCAACAGCTGCAAGATATATAGTAGTGGTCAAATACCATTTTATTTTCTGCTAAAACTAATTTGCAATAGTAATTTAAGACACAGAACTTTTTAAATTCTTCAAAGGAAAATTACTGAACACTTGTGTGTACAGGTTTTAATTAAAATGTTTATTGAGCATTTAAAAGCTTGTCACTTTAAAGTGAGACAGTGATTAAAATAACAAGATCATCTGCAGTAACAATGATGGGAGACTTGACTCAGTAATAAAATATGCAAGGTTCATGGAACCTGCAGACTGGAAAACCACTCTTTTCCAGAGTCTTCTCTTACTCTAGATGAATATAAAATTTCAAGTTTGTTTTCCTACCTTGTATCTGTGAAAAAAATTATCAGAGTGTTAACTAGCATAGCAAGAACCACACTATACTTGATCTCCTTCCTTTTCTCAGAGATGATGAGAGACAAAATGGAAAAGACAGTGGGACTCAGAATAATCCTAAAGCCTGCCTGTATTGTTACTGGAGAAATAATGGAAGCTTTGTTCCATCACCCAGGAGAAAAAAGTAGTAAAACACATTTTTCCAAGGAGCTCTGCGTATACAATTAATGAGAACCAAAAGCCATAGCAACAACTGCTCAATGTTGTCATGCCATACTACATAAGAAATCCTGTTTTTCAAGTTTTCTCTTGATTCTGGTAATGGTAGGAGAAAAAGGTCACATAAAAGATATTTACTCAAGAGGTCAGAGAAACCAGACTCAAATTCTATCAGATTACTTGCAAAAAGATCTCTCTGCCGTGGGCAACAGGGCTCCAAATATTATGCATGACTATAAAGCATATAGCCTGTACACTGAACGCCTTATGGTCCTAGAAATTTTTTGTAGTCAAGACAGAGGGACAGACATCATATCTGGTGTGAGATATTTCAAAAGGGGACTGTAGCTTCAGAAAACATTACAAAAATGCATTAAAAGTGAGAGTTGCATCTGTAGGACCTCTCTTGGCTAAATTGAGCTCAAATAAGGAAAAAACCCCTCTCTTTCAAAATTAACCAAAGACCTTATAAGCAAATCCAAGCTGGAAACTGCAATGCACAATAGGGGAGTGAAGATCATGTCTTTAAATGTCCTTTTGTTTTCAAGAAGAAAGATTTAATGACTCTCAGATAATCAGGATAGAAGTTAAATTTTATCCAGAAATACTTCTGAAATGTACCAACCTAAAGAGATGGAAGGGTGTGGGATAGAAATAGGATTACCATTCAAATCTAAAGTATACCTCTCTCCAACATTCCTTACTGCAGTCTAGATGAATACACATGAGAGCTGCCTTTACTTACTGACTTACTGCTCAGCACCTGAGAACTGAGAACATCATTCTCTCCACCATACAAACTCAAAGGATGCTGTAAACCCCACCAGCACCCAGGCATAAAATAAAACCTTGCTGGATCTATTCCCTCTGAGGGAGGGGCATGACAGCTTCAAAACCAGTAGGGTTTGACAAGTGGTTTTGGCAACTGGCAACATGTGTATTGTCAGCAGTGTTACTGGCACTCAGCAATGGGCCATACAGCAAAGACTCTCTCTGGGTACACTCAAAAATGCTTTATGTTTACATTTAACTCTTTGCACGCAACGCGTTGCATATAAACAGACGCAAAAAAAAAAAAAAAAAAAAAAAAAAAAAAAAAAAGATGGGGTCTTAAGAAAAATTTAAGAACTCTCTGGTAATTATGCTGGAAACCCACTTAAAACTCTTGCATGTGTCCCTTCTGCTATTCACCTGTGTATGTTTCAGAGCAATGCTGTGAATACCTGAAAGAATGGGACTCTCTTAACCATGACTGGGATTCTAGATCTTCATCTAAGACTTGGATGAAAACATTATTAGGATTGCAGCATTGACGGAGTAAATAAAAGTGATGAACTGTACCTTGCCATTAGTACCTTGCCAGTAGGATGTAAAGCGAATGCACCAGTAGACAAAAGAACAACTAAATAGGTGAACAACTACTTGACAGTTTAACTCAGCAGGCATTCAGCAGGGGTTGCAGCATCAGGATGATGACAGAGGAACCCCAGTGGATGCCAAAAAAAAGATTTTGTACATTCTTCAGATCAGTTAAAGCATTATGTTTTAAAAACAGTAGTCTTGATTTCATACATCATCTAGTTCCAGTCCCAGTATCTTCATTCACAAATCCTGACTCAAAAGGTATTTTAATTATTTGACAAACTAATTGGACCATTCAAAGAATGAGAAGGAAAAAACAAAGTAAAACAAAGTTGGAAAAAATCTGGTAGGCTCTGATACCAGTCTTAGCGACATGAAGCAGAGCTTTTTGTCTATGAGATCAACTTCTAAATATTTCTTTGTGATAGATAATCCCATTTTTACATTTAAAATAGCAGTATTTTGGATATTTTAAAAAATGCAGGGTAATAATTTTCAGCTTTCAATAAGTAGTCATAAAACCCCTGTGAATACCACCATGCTTTGAGCATTTTGTTTCCAATCATTGTGAACTGATGCATTTCCAAAAGCTTTAAATGAAAGTCTCTGGAAAGGATCACAACTCTTGATTACAGTCTGTATATCTTTAATGCCCTTAGCGTTGAGTTTTCTGGTACTTTGTTTGTAAAGTTACTGTTATTATAGCTATGTGGGTAGAAACAGTCAAGGATTTACTGCACATCAATTACTTTCTTAGACAACATGTTTTACAACAGCAGCAGCTCAATATCCCTTCTAGTTAAAACAGAGGAAAAAAACAAACCAACCCAACCAACCACAAAAAATCCCCACTAAAACCAAACGAACTGAGTCTAGATAAAAGCTTACCATTTATTAGGCAGGCTTTATTAGGAGGCAATCCTCACATTCTCTACAGCAAAAATTGGAAGATTACATAACAAAGGATTTACTAAGTGATTATGGCCACTGAACAGATGTCCTTCATAATGCTGAAGCTAATTATATTGATACATGACTGAGTACAGAAATGAGAACAAGTTATTGTAACCCTATTTGTACTTTTTGTACAATTTTTTGTCTTTTGAGTCTTTTCATTGTATTAACCAAGGAACAGGACATCAATTCAGCAATAGTCACGGAAGTCAATATAACCACATGGAAAACAAAATTTATGAATAAACACTTAAAACATATAATGAGGTAATGTCACCATTTTAAAATGCCAGTAATCTGTTGGTCAGATAATAATGATACAAAAATCTGAGAAGAAATAACATCAGACTAGAAAATAGTAACAAAAATGTTCCAGAGGTATTCTGAAATAAAATCTACCTTTGAGCCATCCAAACTGATTATCCTGTAGACATTTCTTGTGCTGTCATAGAAGTAGGACACAGTAACAGCATGCTTGCTGGTGGGAACCCAGTTCTTCTTAGTGTTTGGGTCAATCTGGAAGACATGAGCTCGGGTGCTGAAGATGGGTTGTTCCCTGAAGGACAGAGAGAAAAAGCCATGAATGTAATTTGTACATAGTATCATTGCACACAAATTATCTGCCAGTTATGTCCTTTTTGGACGTACACAAGTTACTCTGCATGATAAACCCTGCCTGACGACTTCTAAATGTGTTGCTGCATAGAGCACATACACTTGTTAATACATATATGCAAAAAAATGGAAGTCTTCTAAGGAAAAAATCAGCATCCAGTTGTGGAGTCAGATAAACACAGACATCTCTAACACAGATTCAGCACCATCCCATCATCTTCCCAGCTCTTCACTGCCCATCTACCCCTTTAAACTAAATGGCAGTAATGCATGTGTAACTTCTCTCATTGCACTGCACACTACAGAATGTGCATAATTTCAAGTCCACTTCTTCTCCAAAATCTTTTAATACTCTGATTATTCTCATCAATTCTAATATTCTGATTATTCTCATCAATTTTAGGCCACAATTGGGAACTGAATCTGGCTGATTCAATGTAATTACTCTATAACTAACATTAATTAAGGCTGGGAATGTGGGTTGTGAATCCCTCATTTACACCTGAAGGTATTTATACCAACACTAAATAATGTATAAAATACACTTTAAGTTATAAATTGCTTATCAAATAAAGTCAAAGGAGGCAACCCACCCCCCCTCCCCTCCCCCTGCCGGGGGGCGGCGCCACCGGGACCTCCCTTGGGGG